>BQNB010025021.1:0-57961 GCA_026074375.1 Tanacetum coccineum
ACTTTGATTATAGGAATACGACTTCGCTTGAGTTGCTTGATTTCACGATCCATTACTTCCACTGGTTCTTCTACAAAGTTGAGTTTGTCGTCGAGTTGAAGTTCTTTTATTGGAATAATAAGAGATTCATCGGATAAGCACTTCTTGAGATTAGAAACGTGGAAAGTATTATGGATACTACTAAGCTCTTCAGGAAGCTCTAGTTTGTATACCACTGGGCCAATTCGTTCAAGAATTTTGAATGGTCTAATGTATCATGGATTAAGCTTTCCTCATTTTCCGAATCGAAAGATACCCTTACGGGGTGATACTTTTAACATAACACGATTGCCAACATGAAATTCTAAAGGCTTTCACCTTACATTGGCGTAACTTCTTTGTCGATCTCTTGCAGCTTGCAAGTGTTGACGACTTTGCACGATCTTTTTAGTTGTTTCCTAAATTATTTTTGGTCCCGAGATTTAGCTGAATGCCGGAGTGATGTCAAGAAATGATCATGTTGGATATAAATTTTGGAAATGAATAGATGATGACTAGATACTTAACCGTATGAAGGTAATAATGATAATAAGGAATTTGTTTGTACAAACGGATTTGAAAGAAACTTGTTTATACGAATGCCATACTTAAGCCCACTCATTTATAATTTGTCATTTACAAATAGAGGCGTCCCAATCCTTGTAATTGAGAATTTATAAATTCATAGTTCGGAGGTTTATAATTCCTTATTCAAATGAAAAAGTGTCCTGATTCATTTCAATAAGATGATTATAAATCATCCTATTTAAGCATAAAACATGATATCAAAATGGTATTTAGGTAGAAAATAAAACTATAAGAAGGATAATGAGATATTAAATCATATGATACCGGTCCAGAAATCATACTTGGAGAATTTGTCATACAATTCCTCCCTTCTGAGTAATTATTCTATGATGTTTTGCGTGTTCTTCTTTGTTATAAGAGTAGATAAGAATATCATCGATGAGCACTATTATGAATTTGTCTTAGTATGGTTTACACACCTAATTCATGAGATCCATGAATATGGTAGGTGTGTTAATTAAACCAAATTACTTGAATTTTATAGTGTCCGTATCTTGTTTTGAAAGTAGTCTTGGAATATCTTCATTCCTTACTCTCAATTTATGATAGTCTAATCTTAAGTCGATTTTTTTAAGTAAACGCTTGAACCTTGAATAAGTCATCGATCGTGGGCAATGGGTAATGATTCTTGATAGTAAGTTTATTCAACTCTTGGTAATCGATACACATTTTGAAAGATCTGTCTTTCTTCTTAGCAAGTAAGACAAGAGCTTCCCAAGGTGATGTACTTGGTCAAATGAAACCTCGGTCGGTTAGTTCTTAAAGTTAATTAGATAACTCCTGCATTTCTGAAGGAGCTAATCTATAAGGTGTTCGGGCTATAGGTGCTGCTCCGGGGTTTAAGTCGATTTGGAATTCTACTTGGCGAACGGGAGAGATACCAGGTAGATCTTCAAGAAAGATATCTAGAAATTCTTTGACTATGGGAATGTCTTCTAGTCTTTTCTCGTATGCTTTCTTCTTGAATTATAAAAACTTGACAACCTCGGGATATATACCTTTCGGTTTTTTATACAGGATATGAGATTTAGTCGAGTTTTACTTTGATCACCTTGAATGATTAAAGTTTCATTGTTGATAGGAATGTGAACGACTTTCTCGTCACAGAAAATTTTGGTATGATATTTGGATAATTAATCCATACCAATGATGATGCTGAAATAAGATTAATTTCGAAAGGTAGGTTTTACAAGGTCAGAAGGTGACCCTAGATAACGGTACTATGAAATAGTAAGGTATAAAAAGGAATTGTATTATATCGTGAACAACTTGCCTTTATACTTTACATAGTCAAGATTTGACAAGTGTTTTTATTTATACCACACACCCTGTGGTTAGGTTCTAACATAGCTATAACTAGGATCTAATTTAGTAATTCGAGAGTCCTTTGTTTTTGCAGTTCCTGGTTTGATGACCTATCTTGTTGCAAATTTGACACTTGACAGTGCAAGGTCCTATGTGATGTAGGGTGCATCTTGTACACAAGGGACGGTTTCCTTGATATCCATTGTTGGCAGTATAAGCTCTGAAGGTTTCTTGTCTCTTATTCTGCTGTTGGTGGTGATTATTGCTTTGGTTGTGATTGTTGAAGTGGTTATTGTTGTTGTGGTCATTGGGGTAGTTATTGTTGTCGGTGGTGTTTCTTTCATCGTCAAACTTTCGTTTATGGTTGTTGGTTTCTTGTACAGAATTGTGTTTCCTTACATGCTTTATTAACTTCTGGGTCATGGTAATAGCTTCTTCCATTTTCTTGATCTCAGTTTGAGGACAATACTTCTCTATCAAGAGTCTTTTAAATTCAGACCAGGTGATCTTATAGGCTTCTTCTATTCCAATAGACTGGGTAAATGAATTCCACCAGAACAAAGCTTCCTTAGTAAGGGTACTAACAGCAAATCTTACTTTGTTCTCCTCAGCACATTTGCTACGAGAAAATATTGATTCAGTCCGTTTAAACCAGCGAATGAGACCAACGGCTCCGTCCGTACCATTGAAGTAGAAGAGTTGGTAACTTGTAAACTTCTCGTAATCACATTTCCTTGCTACCGAAGTTTTTCTTGGTTCAGAGTTGGGATTGTTTGTACTTGCCATCATTGCAGCTTGTGCTTTCAGAATTACGACAATACTATGAGCAACTAGTTCCTCGATGGTAGCATGAGTCAGGTCTGGTGCTTCAGATGTTGACATCCTTTTGGGAGGTATTCTGTCAACATAAGATAACATGTAATAAGAATCCAGATAATGATAGTCATATCACAAGTCATTGTATAAAAATTAAAATTTTCATACTTAGTGATATTGAATATCATTGTGTGAATTCCCATTTTGATGCAAGAAATACATATTCCTTGATATTACATTGTAGGATATAACAGGAAGTTTTAAGATTTTCAGATATGAACGTTCAAACAAGCATTAGATTCCTCTATTATAAAAGGTATCTATTGTAATAGACGGAATATTTAGCATAGAGGCAAGCGATAAGGATATAAAACTTCTATCAGCTCCAGAATCAAATAATACCCTGACTAAATGCTGATTTAGGAGAAACATACCCGTAACGACGTTTGGGTCTTGTTGGGCATTCTTATCTCTCAGCATGTAGGCTCTTCCTTGGGCATTAATGTTGGTCTTTTGGCACTGATTTGTGTAGTGTCCTTTCTCACCACAGGCATGGCAAACCACTGTCACTAGGAGTTGATTACTTCCGGTGGCTGGCTTTTTGCTTCGGCAGTTCTTGCTTAGATGGCCCATTCTGTTGCAATTATTACACCTACCAGTACAGGGTCCGGTGTGATGGTAATTGCACCTTTTACATAGAGGGAGATCTCCGGCATACCTACCATTTTCTGATGAAGTAACAGCATAGGCTCTACCAGCTTCTTGCCTTCGGTTCTGTTGTCGATGATTATTGTAACGATTGTTGGTGTTGCGGTAGTTGTTGTTGCTGCGGGAGCTGTTGTTGAAAGTTCTTCTGTCGTCAAACTTTCTTTTGTTGTCACTCGATACTTGCATTGGAGCATGCTTAGTTACTTGATCCATTAGCCTTTGGGCTATGTTGATGGCTTCCTCTAAAGTTTGAGGTTTAGAGGCAGTAACATTTCCTTCAATGCTTCGAGGTAGACCTCCGATAAAAGCTTCTAAGAGTTTATCGTTGTTTGGCACCATGTTTGGACATAGAACCGTTAATTCTTGGAATCTTCTAACATAAGGTTTAAGATCATTTCCCTTTACAATCAGATTGTAAAGTTCTTCTTCCATCTTCCTGATCTCAGTCCGAGGACAATACTTGTTCGTCAGAAGCCTTTTTAACTCAGTCCAGGTGATTTGATTGGCTTGCTCTATTCCCATAGGCTGGGCATATGCATTCCACCAGGACAAGGCATCGTCAGTTAAAGTACCAGTAGCAAATGTTACTTTGTTTTCTTCGGCACATCTGCACAAGAGAACACTGGATTCGGTTGTTCAAACCAGCGCATAAACCTACTTGTTCCTTCCGTACCATTTAAAGTAAAAGGTTGACAGCTTATGAACTCTTTGAGTTTCCCGGTGTTCACTGCAGGAGTTCCAATAGGACCGGTGGGTTTCCTGTTGGGATTACTAGCACTTGCCATTGTCGCAGCTTGACTGCTAGAGCCGAGGTGACACGTCAGCTACTAACTTTCTAATGGCATACTTAAGTAATAGCGGGTGCTTTCCCATTGTTGATGCTCTTTTTTGTAGCATCACCAACAAAAGATAACCCGTAATAAGAATGATAGCATAAGTATAAAGGCGTGTTCTCTTTAAAATGATTAAAGAGAATCTATATATCTTGAAATGCTTAAAGAATAATGCTTTATTTAAGCATTTTTAACAATGGTGATATCTAAAGGTTATAGTATGATGATGAATGTACGATGGATGAATGATGAATGAATGATGAATAAAGTGGTAAAAACAAACAAGGGATAACGGGCATTGCTTTGTATTTTAAGACAACTTGCCTTAGTACTATACATATCAGATTGACAAGTGTTTTTATTTATACCACACATCCCGTGGCTAGGTTAAAGCTAAAGACTGGAATTTAAACTAGAAACTATAAACTAGATGATCACTGAATGCGGTTCTGGAGTTCGATGATAGAGTTCATAAGTTTTTCTATGTCTTCTTGGTGACGAGTTTCCATATAACAATTCTGTAGCGAGCTAAGGAGATCTTATGGTTGGATCCTATTTTCTTTCTCTGGGGTTTAGTGATCTGAGTATGAGCTTGCTGGAGTTCTGCTGCTAAGGCGTCAAAATCATGTTGGATGATTATTGTTCCTTTACCGAGACCTTCGATGCCATTTTCAATTTGTTCAAAACGTTCAAGAGGGATTTCTTATAGATAACATTGAATACCCTGAATTTGCTCTTCATGATGTTTGATAGCTGATTTCCGGGAAGTTTCACCAATCTCAAGAGCTTGAGGTTGTGATGGGGTAGATGGAGATAACTTCATTGGTGAAAGGAGTCCTTCTGGGAGAAAGAATTCTTGAGTTTTAGGGGGTATGATAATTGGAGACGGGATTGGTGACTTTTCAGTATAGAAAGCTTGTAAGGCCTTCATGTAAGGATCATCGGGAAATAACAAAAGGGTCGGTGAAGTTAGCGGGACAATTCCAAATGTATTGGAAGCACTGGAGTAAGTTTTCCCTGGAGAGGTCGGGATATAATCCGGAGAAGCCGGAGGAACATAGTTTGGGAAATTGGAAGAAAAGACATCCTCCAAATTAGCAGTAGGATGGTCGGGGGAAGACATCGTTCTGCTTAACAACCCAGCAGTAAATAACATAAGTTATTTATCTAGTAATATAATAGTTATGTAACTTTACATATCATTCCGGGAGATATAGCGGCACGGAGGACTTTCTTGGATGGAAAAAGAAAAGTAGTTATAGTTAAGGTTTTAACCTTGTTCTCTATAACGTAGGCTCTTGATACCAAATCTGTAACACCCCCATTTTTACATATAGCAGCGGAAGCTAATCTGGGGTATTACTTCAAGGTACAACAGTCATAATCATAGAAAACGAATCAAAAAGAGTCGTTTATGAAAATAAGTTATCATTCATTATTTCTTCAGAGTTTTTACAAAAGAGAGGTTTCCAGAATCTAAAATACAACATTTGAATGATAACGGTTTTTCCATCGTCACGTCCTCGTCACTCCGTGCCATTAGTTACCTGAGATAAAACATGCTAAAAAGTCAACACAAAGGTTGAGTGAATCCATAGGTTTAAGTAATATAATTTGAATGCAAATGAGATATTTGGGTTACGTTGATATACACCCAGTATTGAAAACATAATTTATTATTGCCATTAGCTCATGAATCCGATGCCTTAGGTTATAATGATAATATTGCCCCTGCGGGCACCTTTGCCAAAATACCCGCGTGATTTCTAATGGATACACCAACGGGGAGTCCAACCCAAATATATATATTCACAACATTCGCGCTTACTACGGAGAGTAATTAACGGTTCATGATTATGGGGACTTAAAGGCAAAGAAGTTACTTAGGCAATAGTAAATTGAAATAGCATACAGAAATAATTGCATTCATGTTTATAGCATGTATCCCCCTCGCGGGTTTATAAAACATTTGAAATATTGAAATGCGAGGCTATGAACTCACCTGAACAGTTATAGGGAAATTGATAGCTAATGTATAGGGAATGAAAGTAACGGCTTCAACACGGCAATCACAGACAACCTGGGTTAATATATGGCAAGTCTTAGTTTGATTGTATAAGATAAGTTTTGGATATCGATGTTGGTTTTGATATAAAATTATCATAACACCCGTTCGGGCCATCATAGTTTTTAGAAGTCATTCAGTAAACGTTTGTGAAGCTACAGGGCACTTAAATAGTAAACCCAACAACTAATTAACTGGTATCTAAAATTTTCAAATGCTATGTAAATCAAAAATTTCAGCCAATGTTACAAAAGATGTAGTAGAATTCCTAGAAAGTAAGGGTGCATTTGGTTGGAACCTAGGAATGACTATAGGTATAACTTTGAATGTGGTCCTGAATGGAAATAGGTTTGAATAAGTAATAATGAAAAGAATCTTCAAAGCCACCAATTTTATATGGTATGAAACAACCCCAAGTTTCATAGGTTTTGCCATACCCATTTCCACACACCAAACTTCTTTATTCATTTTCACACCCATAAACTCATACCATAACCTCATTCCTAACGGCACCTAAATGTTTTATACAATGATTATTCGTACAAAGCAGTGCAAAGAAATTAAAGGAAATGCATTATTCTAATCTATCAAAAATTAAAATCGAAAGAGCATCAATTTCGGACTTGATTTAGCCATTGATTCTCTGGTGTCCTTTGAAGTTCCTTCCATTTGAAGTTTTCTGAAAATGCCTGGTACCTGCAGCTCATAATATCATGCCAATCATATATATAACTTTTAAGCATATCAAATGTCGTCTGCATATCAAATGGCGGTGGTGGGTAGGGCTGGTGGTAGCGGCGGTGGTATAAGCCAATGGACTAAAAATGTAAATCTTAACTGATGATCGTTAAATATTTAACGAAAATACCAAATTGGCCAAAAAATAAGTTGGGTGTCTTTTTATGCAACAAAAAAAGTTCGATACTGTAGGATCCCGTAATCACTTCATAACATATAACATACACGAATTAGAACTAGAAAGGAGAAAGAAAGAGTTGTTCTAGAGAGAGAGATGAGAGAAAAGAGAAATGGAATTATATTTGAAAATGAACAACTAGCTTTTTCTAAATAAGAAAAAGCTTATATACCCCGTCACGTTAAAGGTACACGCGGGATATTTAACTAGGACCCGGGCTCGGGTTTTGCTTGGGATTAAACCCGAAACATATACAATATTAGATTAACTATCGAGCCCGATTCCCGATATTATCCTATTACAACATTAACTAATTAAAGACCGAAGCTCCATCGTAGAGTGACCGAACTTCCTTGTTCGACTCAATAAATTGAGGCTAACAATCTCCCCCGAAGTGAGGTCTTGAACACGGGAACGAGCTTCCTTTATTGACTCAATAAAATTGAGGCTAACAATCTCCCCCGAAGTGAGTTCATTGATGACACTCCTTCATGAGATCAGTGAGATTGCTTTTGTCGTTTAAGCTCGAGTGTTCTTGGTCTTTGTCTTCGTTGTAAGTTGTAGGCTTGTTCCTTCATGCTTTGCGATCTTGACTTTGAGCCTTTGTCATTGTCTTTATCGTCTTTGCCATCTTGCGATCTTGTGTCTTTGACCAACATGCTCATACTTTTGCATTATCTTGAAAGCTTTAAATCAGAGTTAGCGGAAGTCTTTGTCTTTCAATCTTGAGCTTTCTAGATGGTATGTCTTCGTAGATTGAGCATTTGAATGGGATTGAGGTTGTCGTTACCACCGTTTGACCTGCAGGTTTACGTTAGTGATAAACGAGAAAATTGATTTGAAAATCAATCGATGTGTCACTCGTTAAAGAGTTTTTGTAACACATCGAGAGTGTCATGTTTTTTATCAAAATTCATCAACCGTCAATTCATTTACTGGACCAAATCGATATCCAGTTGTCACAAGTTTGATTCATATAGAATCTCGCAAGTCACCTACCAAGAGCTTGTTTGATGCTGGCTCAAGCAGGATTTCCATCTTCATTGTGAATACATTAGTATCACTCGGATGTTCTGGCAAATATCACAATGATATTGCGTAGGACTCTTGATAACAGCTTGTGAACTTGATGATGTTCAACAAGTGTTTGAAATGGAATGTGTCCTAATGAGATTTTGATTGATCTCTTGGCTCTAGACTCGATTAGTGCATTTTGGTTTTAGTACTCGGAGGCTGGAGCATATTGCCACCTATTCAATATCAACAATCTCGGAGTGAGATGTCAATAGATAACGTGTGTATCTCCGTGACAAATGAGACAAGTTTCTGTTGAGAGAAACCCGAATGGCTGAGAAGGGTTGTGCATTGCATCACTGGGTCCATGATGTCATTTTCAATGTCAGCAATCAACTTGTGATTCTGACAGCATATGTATTGACCCGGTTTCTGCCTTAAGTTGTGTGGAGGGCTTCTTTGTTTAGACCCTTTATCCATACATTTCTTTTTAATTCTTCAACGCCTTCAATGCTTACCAAGACGTCATTACTAACACCTTGTTGTGATTGTTCTAGTGTTAACTCAATCTTAGTCGGCATTATTCCCATATACATTCATCTCCAATCATACCTAAGGACTGCTATTTCTAACTTTGGATTATCCTTGGGTAGATCCTCCGGTTCTGGTTGGATCATAGGATTGATTCCTAACCTAACCACCTTATGACTTCAGAATCATCGTGAAATTAAGATGTTGTTGGGTATAAGATCGAACCATAAAACCTTTTCTTACTGTTCAGCACATTGAGTCGATTAGATCATATTTTAATTACATTTTCTCCCCTTATTTTAAATAATAAACACTTAGTTTTTGAAATACCTTGTGATTAAAATATGTCTTGAAAATTCTGTGGGAGAAAATATGTTCAGCATGAATGGTTTGGAACATTATGATAATGTTTTGAATACATAAGAATGGTCGTTGATGATGTATTCAAGAACATTAAAACTTTGTTTTTCGAAAAACTCCCCCTCAAAAATTAGGACCAATTGAGAAATTGTTGTCTTTGAAAAACATTGTGAGGGATGGAGTGTTGAATACACAATTTTGAAAGATTATGATTTGTCATCGAGAAATTCTTGAAAAATTATGTTCAACTTTTTGAAAAACCAGATGTTAGAGGACTTCTCTTCTAACGGTAAGGGTAAGCGCACTGAAACGTACACTATCCTTTTTCTTGAGCTAAAAACATTGAATGTCTTGTAAGAACAGCTCAAGACCGAGAAACGTTAATTTTCTCGTTGTGAGGATAAGTTATAAACCTTCCTTTATTTGAAGTCCGGGTTATGTACTGATATTTGCACATAAGCCATTAAGAAAATTAGAAATGACATGTTTTGAAACTATTTGCAACTCTCGCTCGAACTTCATTTACACACCCGTGTCAATGTTAATCGACATTTCTAAGCACGTAAATGTTATCGATTCCAAGAGACATGTCGAGAAGAATCTTTTTGTAAATTTTCTGTTTTTCTGATTTTGTATTTTCTTTTTAAAGTTTTATATTTTTGTATTTTTCTTTTCTCAAAAATATATACATGGTGATGTTTGATGATGATATCAAGCAGACTCATTTGTCAGAACCTCCAGATCAGCTGGAGTCAAACATCTCATACCAATCCTTCTGACAAGATACTTAAACCGATCCTCAGGAAGGGCTTTCGTAAACATGTCAGCTAATTGGTATTCAGTTCTGACAAAATATAGTTCAATTATACCATTTTCAACCTGTTCCTTTATGAAGTGATACCGAGTATGGATGTGCTTTGTTCGCGAATGTTTTACGGGGTTGCAATGAGATTGTATGGGTGACTGAGGTCGCAATACAATGGTTTTTTTTGTAGTTTGAAGCCATAATCTTGTAGTTGTGTCCTCAATCCACATTACTTGAGCACAACTTGCAGATAAAGCCAACATACTCTCCTAAGCTGAAGACAATTGCATGTGCTTTTTGTTACTTGGCATCCAGCTTACAAGTTTATCACCAAGAAACTGTATCCCTCCAGAAGTGCTTTTTCGAGTATCAAGGCATCCGGCATGATCAGCGTCTGAAAATGCTGTTAGTTCAAAGCCAGAATCCTTTGGATACCAGAGTCCCATGTTAATGGTACCCTTTAGGTATTTAAAGATTCTTTTAACCTCCTTGAGGTGCTTTTGAGTTGTGTGCTGATAACGTGATATTAGCAATACTGCTTGCACTAAGTCTGGTCTACTAGATGTCAAGTACATGAGTGACCCGATTTTACTACGATAATCAGATTGGTCTACGGGTTCTCCACTCAAATCTACATCTAGTTTGGGTTTTGTAGCCAATGGTGTACCAATGGAGTGACAATTGTCCATATTATGCTTTTTCAGAATTTCTAAAGCGTACTTGGCCGGTTTGATAAAATACTTTGGGGCAGGTGGATCTGAAGTCCTAAAAGAATTTCATCTTCCCCCATTAAGGAATTTCAAATCTACTAGGCATTAACTTTTCAAATCCTTTTGTATATTAGGGTTTGTAGACCCAAATATAATGTCAATCAACGTAAATCTGTACAAGTAGAAGATCCTCCCCGTATTTTTATCTTGAATAAGGTTGGGTCATTGTAACCTTTAGTAAAGCCTTTGGACATCAGGAAGTTTGATAGTTCATTCGTACCAGGCTTTGGAGTTGCTTTATCCATACAAAGCTTTCCTTAGAGTAGATCTTTTTTCTGGATGATCTGATCACGAAACCCTTCGGCTGAGCAAAAGTAAACTCTTCCTTTATGTTGTGGACCATAAGAAATGTCTGTTTTCACGTCCATCTGATAGATTGGAAAAAGACTTGTGTGCTGCGTGGGCAACAAAAATCCGAACTGCCTCTAAGCGAGCAACTGGAGCAAAATGATTCTTCAATTCTAATACCCTCTTCCTGAGATAACCTTAGCAACTAGTCGTGCTTTGTTTGCGAAATTACAAGTCTGATCTTCATCCTTCTTGTTTTCCATAACCACCTTTGCTTTATTATCATCTTGCCAAAGGGTTTGTGACTAGTTCCCAGGACTTTTAGTCTGGAGACTGATGAAGTTCATCCTGCATTGCTTCGATCCATGCAGAATCAGCCATTGCCTCCTTAATGTTCTTTGGTTCAACAATACTCACCGTGAGCGCGAACATACACATTTCAGGATCTGTGGCAAGCTGTCGTCTTGTTTGAACTGGCATGGTTGGATTTCCACGAACTTGTTCTAATGGATGATCTCTGGTCCATCGGTAATCATGACTTTGTGGTTGAAATGAATGCACATCGGTATTATCAATGTTGCGTGAGGAAGACTCACCAATTTCTTGTACCCGTGTACAAAAAGGATTGATAAATTCATCTTCTTGAAATGATGCATTCTGTGCTTGATCATTGTTGTTTTCCTCAGCTTGATCGTGTGTTGGATTGTAATATTCTTCAAGTAAAGGACTGAAGAGAAATTCTAACCCTTGATGTGACGAATCTGGTTTTTCTGCTGAAGGAACAACATTTTGTCTTGGAGGCACGGGGTCAGAGTTGTCATAATCTGACGCCTTTTGTCCTTGAGGAACGAGGCCTGAAGAGACATTTTCAACAGACATCTCTTGTCGTTGTGGTGCGAGGTCTGAACTGTTGTGATCAGACATCATTTCTTTGATTTCATGCAAACTGTGATATGAATGGACTCAAATTTTAAAGCGTGTTCTTCTGTTGTAAAACACGATACCCTTCGACGGAGTTAGACTATCCACATGAAACATGATCCCTTTTTCTTTCATCTTATCCAGATTTTCCCCATCTCTAGTTATGTAGCAAATGCAACCAAAGATGTGAAGATGTTTTATTAAAGGATCCCGTAACACTTCACTTCATAGAATCAAACACGAAATCGGACTAGAAATGAGAAAGAGAGTGAGTTGTTTAGAGAGAGAAAGAGGAGAGAGAAATGAGAGAGAAAAGAGAAATGAAATTTTAGATATTTTGAACAACTAACTTTTTCTATGGTAAGAAAAAGCTTATATACCCCGTCACGCTAAAGGTACGCGCGGGATATTTAACTAGGACCCGGGCTCGGGTTTTGCTTGGGATTAAACCCGAAACATATACAATATTAGATTAACTATCGAGCCCGATTCCCGATATTATACTATTACAACGTTAACTAATTAGAGACCGAAGCTCCATCGTAGAGTGACCGAGCTTCCTTGTTCGACTCAATAAATTGAGGCTAACAAGTTCCTATAATTGTCATTTCTTAGTTGTGAACTAAAAAAAAAACTCCTAACGTCGTTTAGCAATGAATTGATTTAATTCTTCTTGCTTGGCGACTATATCCAACTTTTCATCTTCCTAAGGCTTTCATTACATTCTTCGGTTCTATGGCAGAGATAAAAACATAAAAGTTTCTTTGGTTTTGGGCTTGATGATCTTAGGGTTCTTTGGTTGAGGTTTCCGTATAAACATTTTCTAGGGATGGTTCTAGGATTCTTTAAGTATTGACCTATTTCGTCAATCTCTAAAGTTTCATTCCCAACTACATTTTCTAGGTTTTTCTTTTCAATTTCCCAAATAGCTTCTTCTTCATCTAAGTCATCGTCCACCAAGGGTGATGTCTTAGAGGGTGGAGGAGTTTCATCGAATGTCACGTGGAGGAGATCTCTTTGATTTTCTAGTGTGTTTATGTAAAAGTGATAGTTGCTATTACTTATTTGGGAGTAACCTAGAAAGACACCTTCGTAAGACTTTGGGTCAAACTTGGTAAGGTAGTCTTTAGTGTTTAGAATGAAGCACTTGCTTCCAAACACTCTAAAATAGTCAAGAGTAGGTTTCCTACCTCTCAAGATTTCATAAGGTGTTTTTCCTAGGATGGTTCTAATTAGGATTCGGTTGAGAATATATGTTGAAGTATCTACGGCGTTACACCAAAACTTTTGTGGTAACGATTGCTCGTTCAACATTGTTCTACTCATTTCTTGAAGTGTCCTATTTTTCCTTTCAACCACGCCATTTGATTGAGGAGTGTGTGGAGCCGAGAAGTTGTGAGTAATACCATTGGCATTACAAAACTCTCCAAATTGCACTTCATTATCAAATTCTCTACCGTGGTCGGTTCTTATTGACACTATTGTACATCCTAATTGATTTTGGATTTTCTTACTAAATATTTTGAATTGATCGAAAGCTTCGGTTTTATTCTTAAGAAATCTAGTCCAAGTATACCTAGAGTAGTCATCTACTATGACTAGGGTGTAACGATTTCCTCCGTAGCTCCGTACGGCGGATGGACAAAAAAGATCCATATGGAGAAGTTCTAAGCATTTAGTCGTTGAGACTACATTCTTAGCTTTGTGACTAGCGTGAGCTTGTTTTCCAATTTTGCAAGCATCACAAAAATGTTGATCAAACTTAAGCTTAGGTAGGTTCCTAACTAATTCCTTAGAAGCTAACGATTGAATGAGACGCATATTTGCGTGACCTAATCTCCTATGCCACAAAGTGGAATTATCATCAATCGTTGCTAGACAAATTTGATCCTTAGGCTTATTTCCTAATTTCATCACATATAAGCATTTCTTCCTAATACCTCTACCTATCACTTTACCATCCTTAGTGATTTTACTATGATGTTTAGAAAAAGTTACTCTACATTTATTTCACTTATTTGTCCTATACTTAGACAAGTTGAATCCTACATGGTTCTACATTATTTTATTTTAGGAGTATTAGAAATCGTAAACCCCCCTCTGAAATGATGTTACCGCGAAGATTACTACCAAAAATAACGTTACCTCCATTGTATACCTTGTAAGTGGAGAAGAGCTTTCGGTTGCCCGTCATATGTTTGGAACATCCGCTATCCTTGATCCATTCGTCGGGCTCCAAATCGACTCCAAGGCATATCTATTTATATAAGATAATAACTCAAACATTTGGTCCCCAATATCTCTTGGGTCTAAAGTTATTAGTGCCAAAGATCCCTTGCATTTGATGCAATTGTTTGGGATGTGAGAATGGAAGACACATTTCCCATGGCATGTAACTTTGATGTGGAAAGTTATTCCAAGTTACGGGAAATCCATGGGGTTGGTTTTGTCGACCAACATGTCTTTTAGGTTGTGGTGTTTTAGGACGAGAATAATTATTATTGACTCTTCTAGGAGGTGAAGTTTTAGATCTAAAATTAGGTTTTAAAAATCCAACTCTGGGTTTTGACAATGGCTTATAGAATTGTTTAACTTCATTGTCACTAGCAACGAGAACTTTGACTTTCTTTACAATTATGTGTTTTGGTCTAGGACCCAAAATGGATTTTTGAAAAGTCACAGTTTTCTCAGATCCAGGTGTAACTGGGGGCGGTCCCATATTTATTTTGAGGGTCGCCGGATCATTAAGGGGGCCACCTATAATGATGGGACCTCCATCAGAACACGTCTTTTTCTAAGCTTTCACAAATTTTATTTCCTTAGTTCCACTAGATGATGCTTCAAATGGATTAAACCCTAAACCTAATTTATCACCGGAGGGTTTTTGATTACTTAACATTTCATTCAGCAATTGTCTCTTTCAAATTTGGTTAATCTAGTAGATTTCTTCTTTGAGCTTTTCATTTTCAATTTTAAGTGTATGATACTTTGCATAATCGAGATCAACTCCCTTGTTTTTCTCGAGTGTGGATAATCTATCTTTTAATTCTCTAAGCTCATTCTCTAAGCTCATTATTATTAAACTCATTTTGAATAATTTATCATATTCATTGTCTAAAGCTAAATCATCAATTGATGAGTATTCATCACTAAAGTAGGAGGATTTGGAACATACATCATTTGGTGCTTGAGCTACAAGACATGTCTCGTCTTGGATCTTTTCACCGCTATCGCTCCAAGAACCTCCAACAAATGCTCTTTGGTTCTTGTCTCTCGGTGGCTTTGGACATTCTCCAATAAGATGATTTGGTTCTCCGCATCTAAAGCACTTCCTTTCACTTTTGCCATTTTTGTCGTCTCGACTTCTTTGAAATGTCTTTTTGTCATTCTGAGGTTGTCTTACGAATCTACCTCTTCTCTTAAAGAAATTCTTGAAGTCTCTTACCGCCATGGCGTACTCTTTGTGTTCACTACCAAAAGTCGAACACTCTTCATCACTAGATTCTTTCTTAGCCTTTAAAGCAAGAGATTTCCTTTCAACTTTTGCTTTGACTATTTCAGAATCTTTCTTGATGATCATCTCATAGACTTTGAGGTTTTTAATGAGCTCATCAAGAGATAGTGATGTTAAGTCTTTCGACTCTTCAATCGTCGTGACCTTTGCTCTCCATTTAGGATGTAGAGCCCTAAGAAACTTCCTTACGTAGTTCTTACTAGAATAACCTTCATCAAGAACTTTAAGACTAGTAATAATAGTATTAAATCTAGCAAAAGCACTATCTATAGATTCGTCTTCGGAAATGACGAATTGTTCATATTGTTGAACCAAAAGGTCGATCTTATTATCTTTGACTTGGCTATTACCTTGATGGGTGATTAACAAAGTTTTCCAAATTTCTTTTGCCGTATTACACATGAAAATTCGTTCATATTCTTTTCTAGGCAAAGCATTGTAAATAACCATTTTGGCTTCATTATTTTTCGCAAGCCTTCTTTTAAGATCATCAGTTTGTTTTTCAAAAGGGACAACCTCATCGAGTTTGGTTTCCGGATTTTGAATAATGGGTTGAAAATCACCATTGGTAATAACATGCCAAAGATCTAGATCTTTTGATTTAACATATGTCTCGAATCTATTTTTCCAATAAATAAAACTATCACTTTCAAAAAGTGGTGGTCTTTGCATAGATTGCCCTTCTAGATATTTGTCGGAATCCATAGATCGATCCAAGCTTTAAAATACAATATATTTTAAAAATCTTGAGTGACCTTGGCTCCTGATACCAATTGTAGGAAACTAGAAGGGGGGTTGAATAGTTTACCGGTTAATTTGACCGTTTTAAAACTTTGCTTATAAAATGCTTTGATTCGAGTTGTATGTCAATCAATCAACAATATGAATCACAACTAAACTATCTAATGTAATGAACTAAGTAAACAATAACAATATAGAGAGATAGAGAAAGAAACGATCAAACCAAGACACCAAGATTTATAGTGGTTCGGCTACGAAGCACCTCTTCATTCCTACTCCACTCCCCGAGTACTCCACTCGAGATTTCACTATGTCAACAAGCTCCCTTTAGGCGGAGAAAACCGTTTACACGTCGCTTACTTTCTTTTCCGACACTAAGCTAGATGTCGAGTCCTAATCTTAGCTAGAACCAATCTAAGACTTCACTAAGTCTTTACACACTCACAAGATATATACTCTTGGATTGACACACAATCCAAATCACAAATACACAATTTACACAATTGGATCTACACACAATCCAATTTACACAACAACACAAAGTTAATATAATAAAGACTTGTGATCTTGAGGAGGAAGAAGGAGATCACTTAATAACAATTCGTATGTAGAAGAATACGATTGTTCTTCTCTTGCACTTGATTAGAAGAAGAAGGGAGGAAGAAAGAATTAATCACTTGAAACAAGATCAAGGTATGTTAGTGATTAAGATATGTGTTTTAGAAAGAAAGAAAGAAGAGAGAAAAGTAGATCTGAGAAAATTCGTGGCAAGAGGTTCTGTTTTTCAGATGGGGTGGCCCAGTATTTATAGGAGACAAAAAGAGCCGTTGTGCTGGCGGCGGTCCCGGCGGTCCCAAATATATTAGGGGGCCGCCAGGCCTATAAGGGGGCCGCCGTAGACTACGCTCCTCTTTTTGTCTTTTTGTGGGGAAGGTGTTATCTGTTTTAGAACCTTCCATTTTGGGGGGAAAAATCTGATTTCAAATTTATTATTTTAATAATACATTTCTTTTATAAATAAATATTTTGTTTTTATATTTTTATAAAAACACTTTTGTAGAAATGTAAGGTTTAAGAAAAATATTTTCTTAATCACTAATCATGTTTAATGATTTGTTTATCCATACCTTAAGTGATTAATCTTAGAAATAGAATTTTACGGTTAGTAATTTATAAACGTTTATTTTTATCGTAAACGTTTTTACATTTTGTTATTATCAAAACATCGAGAGGTCGAAAAATATAAATAACGTTTTTAGACATTATTTGTATTAACAATCTCCCCCTTTTTGATGATGACAAAATATAAACTCATTTAGTATAAAATTAGAGGTTTATAAATTACTAATGAGTTTAATTCCATTTCTCCCCCTTTTTGTCGAATCCAAAAAGGTTGATCGTCGAATTGTAGTAGAGAGAAAGAAATCGACGATTAAAGACTCCCCCTTGATGTATGCTCCCCCTCGTTCGGGGCACCAAGGGATCGATCTTACGATAATTTGTTTGCTACAAAACAAGGTTAGAAGTACAAGTGCAAGCCAACATAGCATGACAAATATCTCAACATTATAATCCACACTTTTGGAAACTCATAAATAAAGTTCATTCAAATTCTAAGAAGAGCATATATAGCCATATAGGACAATATATGAAGATACAACATAAGATAAGCATAACAAAACACAACATATTAAAGCATCTAATAGAAGGAAACTAGTAGATTATTCTTGAAGTTTAGGAGAGATTTTAAGGAGAATTGGTAGTGATGGATGATGAAAAAAAGGGTTGAGGGCCCAATGATGAAAGATTTGATTCGGTTAAGGTCATCTTTTAAGATATTGAAGATTTTACGAGTTCCCAAGCAACAGTGACAAAAGTCCGAATGAAAATTGACTTGGTCTAGACAAGGAGGATGAGTGAATGGTGAGGAGGGAGGTGAAATATTAGTTAACTCAATTGCATGTTGAATGTTGATATCAAGAAGATTTGAAAGGTGTAGGAGTTCATGCAAATGGTTTTCACTATGATTTTGAGTAGAGATTTGTGGAGGTAAGAAAGAGGATGTAGGATTAGATGAATTAGGAGAAGGAGGCAAAGGAGTGGTATCAAAGATTGGAGAGTTTGGTGGAGATTTAGGTAGTGAGTTGCTTAGAGATAGAGGAGGTGAGGAAGATGAGAGAAGGTTTATTGTTATATGAGAAGTGGTTGGAGTCCTATTTGGTGGAGGAGAAGGTGGTGATGGTGGAAGATTGTGACTTTGTTTCCAAGGTTCAAGAATTGCTCTTTTGTGTTTTCGTGAGTAGTCACGAGGAGATTTGTTAGAAGATGACATTGAGACTTTGAGGAGATGTTTATAAGAGAGATGGTGATTTGAGATGAAAAAGAATGATGTTTATATAGAAGAATTTTGGGAAAGGCATGGTTTTGTTGGAAGAGAGTTCTAATGAGTGTTTAGTTTAGAAGGGAAAGGACAACTAGACCTAGGAAGAATAAGGTCAAAGTTGCAGACAAGGAGGGGACAGGAATATTTCGTGTTTCTCCTGATGGCGGTCCCTTAAATTGGTGGCGGTCCCGTATATATTAGGGAGCCGCCCAACATTTAATGGGACCGTTTTTTGGAGATTCATGAAATTTTTCAGAAGTTCAATCCTTTTTCAGAGTGGTTAGTAAGAATTAGAAGAGCGATTATGGCATTTCCATCACTTCAAGAATCACATAATATATCTAAAGGAGAAGAGAAATCATGTAATGTAGCCAAGTTTAAGCATATAAATGACTTAAAGGTTTATTAAATGTCGCATAGGAAGCATGAAATAATAATGTAGACACATTATACACGTTCCACGATAGAGGTTAAGATAGTATTACATAGTAATAATAATAGTATGTATCCCTAGCAATAATTCTAGAGGAATATTTCAACCATCATTTGAGTCAACACTTGAAATTTCTTCAGAGGATATGTAGTTAATTGATTTGAGATGAGTAGGATGAACCCAAGGTTTCATGGATGACCAGTATGATTTGTATTCGATTTTCGTAGATGAGGATTAATTTTGATGATATGTTCATATAGACAATATAGAATCATTCCATATGGTATTGGAGAATTTGGTTGATTTTTAATATTTTTAACTCGTTTGGTTAGAAAGTAGGCAAAGTTGAAAGGAGTACTTGCTAAGATGCAATACATCATGTGACATGATGATGCAGGAAGAAATGGTGAGTCATTTTGAGTGCCAAAGGCAAAGTTGAAAGGATTATGTTTGGAAAAATTGTTTGTCCGGTTCTTCGAGGCATTGTTACGTAAAACGAGACAAACACAATCATATTTTAATGTCTTATGCTTGTATTGGAGTTTTGAGTTCGTGCCTAGTGTGTGTCTATATGCAACAAATGTGGAGTACCGATTAACTCGACCTAAATATAACATCCTAAGAGTTAACCCAAACGCTCCTTAGTTTGATTTTGTTCAACCAAACAAGTCAAAAAATACATATGAATTATGTATCTCGAAATTTGTTCATGAGATCATTATGCATATGTTTGAAAACGTTTTTGGATTGGATTAACAATGCATAACAACAATTTTATTATGTTCCTAGCGTGAGTGATTTGAAAATAAAATTGGGGTTTTGGTTCAAAATCAATTTTTTGTTTAATCTTACTAATGTATGCAATGTCTACGGGAAGCATATTAGTTGTACATTGTATCCTAGTAGTCTTAATTGTACAAAATTGAAAGAAAAATCAAAAATCCCCAATTTCAATTTTTGTGTTCATCATGAACCCTAGACTCAAATTGAAAGAAAATAGATGAAATGACTTACAATTGATGATCTTTGTGATGTTAGGATTGATTATTAGTGTTGATTTGATCTTCAATTGATGTTTTGATGGTTGGATTGCATATAATATTGCGTGAGGACACGACAATCACTTAGTTTGGGGAATTTTGATATGTGAGAAATCACATATCCTTTCTATATCAAAAATGGCCTTAAAATGATCAAAATGTGCAAAAATATGCTTGTATTTGTGTATTTTGTTGTTTGTGAATGTGTAGGTACGGATAATGCAAAAATCATAAGAAAACGGTCAAAACCGGACAAACACGGACACGGGAACGCATAGAGTACACAAGAGCAGGGAGATTGCTATCAATGGTCAACACTTGGTCAACTATGGTCAACATGCTTAATGGCAAAATCCTCAAAATACCATAAAAACCCTTAATGTTAGATCATAATACAAAAATAGTCCCTAAACCCTAACACCGTTATCTCTTTTTTATTAAAGAGATAACGGTCGTTATCTCTTATATAAACCTAAAACCAATTAAACTGACCCATTTCTTTTATTAATATCCTAAGCCTAGGTCAAAGCCCACACCCTCGGGTCAAACAACAAGTAAGAAAAGAAAATAAGGGCGGGAAAGTTTGTTTTTACTGTTCATCGTCGTTCTCAACCAATTACCCTGCTAAAACAAAAGGGTAAATCTCAATTAATGATGTGGCTAAAAGATTCGAGTGCTATGCTACATGTCAGCAAAAGGAAACATCACCTAAGGCTCTCATTGGTCAGAACTAACAAAGGGAAGGATACGTTGGAAGCAAACTAACACAAAAAGAGCGAGATTTTACACTGAAAACAAGCCAAAAGAAGAGCACTCACTCCCAAAGAGTAGGATTGACAGCTTGGCAATCCGTGTGCCTCTTATTGATCCTACGACTAAAAATGAGAATCCAATGATTGAAGATATCCAATGGTCAAGATCAAAAGCTAAAGGGGAGCGTGTAAGAAGTCTGGAAGCTTCTCTCCCAGTCTATAAATACAAGGCCTCATCACTCAATCAAGGGCATCTTCTTTTCTTTTTCAGTTTTTAGTAGCTTAATGTTTAGCTTATTTTCATGTAATTTTCAGCTTATGGTTTTTTTAGCTAATCGTAATTTCCTTTTCAACACTTTGTACTCAATTCAGTAATTAATAAAAGTTTGTTTTTTATTTAAACTCTTTTGTCAATTCTGATTTCACTTTAATGTAAAATAATAGTTGATTAAGCTCTATTACTATTTCATAAGCTCATACTACTTTAAGCTACTAAAAGCTCTCTCAAATACTTGAATTCTAAATGGAAATGGATGGATGCTTATAGAATTCAAGTGGTAATAGTGCTTGAGGGTCAAGCTTTAGGTTTAGAATAGGTATTTGGTAATAAGCTTAAGCTATAAGCTTAAGTAGCTTATATAAGCTCTATTAAGAGAAGACACATCTGTTTAGCTGAGGTGGAGGTACACTTTCCTTTACATTTCTCTAAGTTCTTTGCTGTCTTTAATACATTAATCTTATTTGTTTGCTTACTAGCTTAATCTGCTTATCACTTGCTTATTTCTATTTTATCTAGCTTATTGATGTTTTATGCTTATTGGTTTGTTTGTTAGTTTAAATTTCTGTTTTCAAGTTATTATTTCAAATTTGTCATGAAAATCCAAAAATATTAGCTTAGATTGTTAGCTTATTTGTCCTGCTTATTAGTTTGCTTAGATCTGCGTATTATATCTGTTAGTTGCTAATTAATATCTGGTATTTAGAATTTAGCCTTAAATCTCAGTTTCATAAGCTAAAGTATGGGTTTGATGAATTTAAATGGGTGTTTAGATCAAACAGTTCTAACTTCAATTAGTAACGTTTGATGCCATTTAATCCTTTGGATTCATTTTAAATTACATAACTAGGTTTATGAGAATAGGACTTAGGATTTTAAATAGGTTATAATCAAGTAAGTTAGTAGTAGTTTAAAATCTATTGGAATATAGTAAGTAGTTTAATCATTTTAACCTTATTTGGTTTCTAGTTGTTATTATTGCCTTCTTTGCTCTTGTTTGAGTGTCTTAAAGTTGTTGAGACCAAGTTACTTAGCCTGCACTTGTGGTTTTGAGAGTTTTGGTTAAAATAGTTGTCAAATGCATCAGATAGGAAAAACAGCAAAAATGCCTTTTTCTAGCTTAAAATTCAGTGGGCAAATTTAGAAATTAGGTCTTGATTTTCAGCACACAAGTAGTTTTTAGGTCAATCTTAATTAGCTTTAGCTTATTTTCTCTTTAAAAGATCATTAAGCTATCTGTTTTTAAGCTCAAAATAAGCATTTTGTCTTTTCTAAATAAAAAGAAACTCAGCAGGCACTAAGTCAAAAAGCCATTTTCACTTAGCTTTTTCTTTAAGTTTTTGATTTTCAAATTAGTTTTTAAAAGTTGTTTTAAGTAGATTTGAGGTCAAGCTTTTAGGATTTATAAGCTAGATTTCCATAATGTTCCATTTACTTAGTTTAAAATAAGCTTAAAAGTAGCTATTGTGTCAGTTTGGTAACCAGTTTTGAGATAAATGCTTAATTTGGATTTTACAGCTTATAGCTTTTATTTGTTGCTTATTTCTAGTCTATACTAGCTTATTAGGATAGGATTTAGCTGTTGATAGCTTAGTTAGTCTTGTTTTTAGCTTATTGAAGTTCTCTTCTTGTTGGTCAAGTAAAAAGCTCATAATCCTTTAAGTACTTACTGTCTGTTTTCAGCTCATTTTCCAGCTTATTTAGTGCTTTTCAAAAATAGTTGTTTTTATTAAAATTGCCCAATTTCAGCTTTTCTACAAGTTTGCTTTTTAAAGTTTTTCTAAAAATAAAAAAAAAGGGAAGAAGGGAAATCCAGGGTGAGCAAGGCTCGAACCCTGGACCTCTACCTTCCTCAACCTTTATAAACGCCTCACCACACAACACACTCACCACTGCGCCCTTGGGACTTTTACGTCCAAGGGTGCATTTACTTTTCTTTTAAACACATTTTAATTTTCCCTTTTATAAAATAAGCCGTAGCTAGTTTTTGGCTTTTTAGGGCTTAATTTTTCAGCTTATTTTTAGTTCTTATTTTTATAAAATCCAGCACTACATTTTACACTTTTAGTAATTTTCTTAGAATTTTTAGGATTCATTTAGTATTTTTAATCATTTAATTTTGTTTAAAACTTAATAAATTCATAAAAAATAAAAAAATAATAAAAAAAATAAAATTCTTTTTTCTAAAATTTTCTTTTATCATAATCTAGCTTAGGTTTGAAATTTACTTCCGTAGGGTTAATATTTTGAAAGTTCAATTTTTAAAGAACGAGATTCGATCCCCGTTCTCGTTTTCTTCGTTTTTAGCTCAAATTAATCTCGGTTTAGAAATTCCTTAGATTTTTACTTTTAAATAGTCATTTAGGATTAGAAAAGGTTTAGAAATGCATTTAGGGTTTAATTTTAGTGTTTTTGCTTATTTGTCGTGTTTTATTTTATTTCCCGTTATCATTTTTTTGTAGTTAGATTTAATTGTGCCTTTATTTGATCGCTATTAGGATTTTAGAAAACAGATCATCTTTTAACCTAATTCAAGTCATTGTCCAAATAACAAACTAGGTCTCAATTTCATAAATCTTTAGGAAAACGACCCGGTAATCACTTATCTGTTTCTTATGTAGAATATTTTTCGTGTGATTTTTCTTACTACCTTTGTCCTCAAGGGCAGTTTAGGAATTTCATTATCATTATATTATTATACGTATTAAAACTGTACACACCAATGCCGGTTTCTTTTGGCCTACTATTTACTGAGATGCCCATGACTTGGTCACATGGTGTGACGCTTGTCAACGTCAAGGCAAAATCTCGCAACGTGATGAAATGCTTCAAAATACAATTCAAGTTTGCAAGATCTTTGACGTATGGGGCATCGATTTCAGGGACCGTTCCCGTCTTGACGAGGGAACAAGTACATCCTCGTAGCCGTCGACTTTTTGTCAAAATGGGTTGAAGCAAAAGCGTTCCCCACTAACGATGCCCGAGTTGTTGTAAAATTTTTGAAATGCTTTTTTGCCCGATTTGGAACTCCACGTGCTATAATCAGTGATCGCGGTACCCATTTTTGTAATGATTAATTTGATAAAGTTATGCTTAAATATGGAGTTACTCATCGTCTCTCTACCGCGTATCACCCACAAACAAGTGGGCAAGTGGAGGTTTCAAATCGTGTCTTGAAACGAATTTTAGAAAGGACCGTAGGTGAAAACCGTGCTTCTTGGTCCGATAAGCTAGATGATGCACTATGGGCTTTCCGTACCGCTTTCAAAACACCCATTGGGTGCACTCCTTATAAGCTCGTGTACGAAAAAGCTTGCCATCTTCCTATCGAGCTAGAGCACAAGGCCTATTGGGCCTTAAAACATTGTAATTTTGACCTTAAGACCGTGGGTGATCACCGAAAAGTTCAACTAACTAAATGAACTTCGTGATCAAGCTTACGAGAATTCTTTGATCTACAAAGAGAAAACGAAGAAGATCCATGACTTAAAAATTAAGAACCGCGTTTTCAACGTTGGTGATCGAGTCCTTCTCTTCAATTCTCGATTAAAGATTTTCTTGGGAAAGCTAAAAACCCGTTAGACCGGGCCGTTCACCATTGCTCAAGTTTTCCCTTATGGCACCGTTGAGTTATCTTCAACTAACGGGCCAAACTTCAAGGTGAACGGTCATAGACTTAAGTACTATTTTGGAGGGGACATACCACCGATGGTTGTCCCGGATCTCCAAACTTTCCCCATGGACAAATAAATTCGGGGTCGAGTCAGGCTCGTGACTCGGTTAACAAAAACAAGCACTTCGTGGGTGGCAACCCATGCTTATCCTTAGTAGTAGTATATTTATGAATAAGTTTGATGTGAGGAGGCTCGCCTCTTCCTTTCTCGTGTTTTATGTTTTGTGGTTTATGTCCAGGATTCCTGCGGATTATGAAGACTCTCGTGCTCGTGGTTCTGTCCATCGTCCACTCGATCTTCAATCCTTAGCATGCCTATTTATGGGAATCTGATATCCTAGATCTTATTGATTTAACGTTTATCTATTAGCATAATTAATAAACGGCTTTAGATTTGCGTAGAGGCCCCTTAATATTTGGATTATGCCTTAAAATTAGTATGGAAGTGACAGTCTCACATTGAGGACAATGTGTAGTTCTAGTATGGGGGGATCTTTTGATTCGATCTTACTTGCATTTGTTGCATTTGTCTTGTCTATCAGTAACCCCTTTTTTTTCCACCAAAATAGCAAAAATATGCCAATTTAAAATTAATCGAAAATCGAATAAGTGTTTTAGACACATTTTGTCTTACGAATAAATTTGACTTGAATCGAGCATGTTGCGCTCTAGCTTTCCTCCATAACTTATATAAATTTAAGTTTTTTCTAGTCTTTTATACAAGTAGCTTTAAAACGTAAATTCTAGCTTGTTTTAAAAATATGCAAGCTTGTTTTAATTAGACATAAGAATTCCGATCTTTTTATAAAGATATTAAATTTACGAAAAGCAGAGAATGTGAGTAGAGTTTTATATAAGTTATATGCTAAATCACTTCGTTATATAATTGTTAATAAATAAAGTTACTTTAGGTTTTTGCGATTCTTAGTTTAAATCACTTCGTAAGATTCTTCTGTAAAAAAAGTAAAGGTACACATCAAGGTTTTGTTCAGTGTATTTGGGGAAATAGACTCCTGGACCCGTCCGGCTTCGCATACCGATGTGCAGTTGTTAAAGACCACTACCTCTTGCCGGCTCACAACCGATGTGGTAGTCGTTAAAGGTAGGGTAATAATAATAATAAAACTGTGGGCTGATAAAAGTTTACTGCATCTTGCCGGCTCACAACCGATGTTGCAGTCTTCTAAATAAGGCACATAGTAATAATCCGAGACTGATAAAAGTTTGTTGCATCTTGCCGGCTCACAACCGATGTTGCAGCCTTCTAAAAGGTCGAGGAGATTACCGAGGTCAAAATATGTTTGCTGCATCTTGCCGGTTCACAACCGATGTTGCAGCCTTCTAAAGGACCGAGGTTTAATAATGTTGCAAAAATAATAATAATAAAGCCAAATTTCGACTCCGGGGTTATCTAAATAAAGCCTCTATCTCTAGACTCGTAGTTGAGTTGTTTCGGATGAAATAAAAAGGATAACCCCTAAATCATGCGAAATTAGAGCCTTAATGTGGACCTTATTCTTACCATATCGTCTCTTTAGGAAAGGATTTCAAACTAATTATGGTCTAAACCGGGTTTACTCTATATGAATAAGACATTAATTTATTTGTCACAAATGATAATAATAAAAGCTTTAGAGGATCTAGGAATAAGGGAGCGGAAAGTAGCTATGCATCCACAATTAGCATCTATGAGTAGTGTTAGCATCTTAACTCGTATTTAACAATGATTTCGTTTTTAAGCTTGGTTTGGGGCAGGTGAAAAATCAAGGACGATGAATTTATCCTTTTTAGTATCTCTTGTTCCGTGAAGTTATGAACAAATGCATAAAAATGGTAAAACGATGTGCTTTTCAAAACTAGAGATTTCTTAATCCCCTTAGATGAACACTTTGCTACTTTTGAGGTAATTAGTCTAAAGGGGTTGAAATTTTTGGTTTTCTAAGTTTGTATTTATGACATTGCGTGAGGACACGGCAATATCAAAGTATGGGGATTTTGGTATTGTTAATTAACCATACCTTTTATCTAATTAATTAAGCTAAAAAGACCAAAAATTACCAAAATCAGATAAAAATGCAATGTATATGCTTGTTTTTATGTTTGTGCATGTGCAGGTAACGAATATCAATAAAAGGACAAAATAAAGACAAAACTGGACAAAACCGGGCACGGGATTAAAAGAGCGTGAAAATACCAAAGACGAAGGCATACCCATCTTCTATGGACCAACCCGGACCCATTTTAGTGGGCCGGGTCAGCCCATTTAAATTATATCCATACTAAACCTTAAGCCTAAAGTATAACAAGTCCAAATTCATATAACTTCAATCCATAATCCTTTTTCCTGGCCCATAACCAAGCCCAATCCACTTTTATAAAACACAGGGTCAAACACCCGGTCAAACAGAAGAAGTACTGTACATCTTTTTCACCGCCACTTTCCTTCCCATTTCATTTTCACCAAACATAACACTAGGGTAAATCATCTCAATCACCCACGTACTCTCGTCCTTCTAGAAGCTAGAAACTGACACGTCTGACACTCAGGAGTCCACGTTGGCGATCCTAAAGAATATGATTGGAAGATGTGACGTGCACTTAAATCAAGGGCTGTGATCATTGGATTTAGAGTTGGTTATGATTGGATGGTCATGATTAAAGATTGGGGAGCGTCCAGAGGGATAAAAGCTTCACCTCACTCCTATAAAAGGAGGCCTCACTTCATAGAGCAATCTATCTAGGGTAGAATTAGCTTAGCTTAGTTTAATTTATCTTATTGTAACGTTTTTCAGCTTATTTTCTTTAATTTTGATGTAATTTCCTTTCTAGAGTTTGTAATTCACTTTTGAAATCAATAAAAGTCTGTTTACATTTTATTCATGTCTTGATTCAAGTTTTCTTCAATACAAATATGGTTTGATTAAGCTCACTACTACTCTAATAAGCTCAACAAGCTTTCTTAATCACTAATAAGCCAGCTTAAATACTCAATTAAGCTCTCAAAGCTTAACTGAGCTTATTAATACTCAAAACCAACCCCAAATATACCTCAGCTTATTGGAAGGGAAGCCAAACTTGGAAGGGCTTCCAAGACCTCACCAGCTTATCCTAGATAAGCTGGAGCTTTGAAGATCAGCTCCTGGAGCATTATATAAGCCTTGTTTGTGCAAAGGCTTTTGTAAGTTCTTATTTTCCCTTTTTAAGCTTAATTTTGCATTTTAGCTTATTTCTGCTTATTGTCAGCTTATTTTTTAGAGTAGCTTATTATAGTTGTTTGATGCTTAATGTGCTCAGCTGTTAGTTTAAATTTCATCTTATAAGTTTTTAATATAAAATAGTTGAAAAATTAAAAAAAATAGCATAATCTAGTTGCTTATTGTTCCAGCTTATTTGATTGTTGAAATTTGCGCAAAAGGTCTTTTATAAGCTTTTCACTATCTGGTATAACTATTCTAAGCTTTAATTCTTAATTTTATAAGCTAAATATGATTTTAAGCTATTTAAAAGGGTGTTTGGCACAAGACAACACTAACTTGAGTTAGTGCTGTCAAGAGTCTTATAGTTCTTTAGATTGAATTTAAATATCAAATTGTAGGTTATAAGATTTGGATTTAAGGTTTTTGATTAGCTAAATCAAGTTTTAAAAGGTTTGTGTGTATGATGCTTGAATCTGAGGTCATAAGCTCAGATTCATAGCATTTTGAGCTTAAATCTGTTCTAGTTGCTATTGTTGGTCATTAGCTCTTGTTTTAGTGTTTAAATTGTGTAGAAACCAAATTCTTAAAGTCGGTATAATTGGATTTGCGTTTTGGTTAAAACTTTGGTCAAGTGCATCATATAGTAAAACTGCCTTTTAACCCTTTTCAATCCAAAAATTTAGTTAGTATAAGTTAGATTTAGGGTTTGAAACTTAGTGCACAATTAGTTCATAGGTCAAATTTGATAAGTTAGGGCTTATTTTAGTTTTAAATGCTTGTTTACACATCTGTTTTTAGGGCTGCATATTAGAGTTTTAAGTTTTGATAAAAATTTATAAACAAAAAATAGTGTAAATTGCATAAGCAGCTTTTTCAATTAGACTTTTCTTTGCTTATTTGATTTTTAAAATGCTTTTTGATTGCTGTTTTAGATAGTTTGTAGGATAAGCTTTTAAGTGTTATAAGTCATTAAGCCGCAAGGATCCATTTACTTGCTTAAAAATAAGCTCAAAAGTGCCTTGTAGGCTGCTTGAAAAACAGTTTTGCAAAAGTGCTTATTTGCTTCTCTTAGCTAATTGCTTATTAGTTTTTTTTAAATTGTGTTCAATCTTGCTCATTAGGTGTAGTAGTTTGTCTGTTTTAGCTTATTTGCTTTTCTCTTTTGCTTATTTAGTCAAAAATCAAATCAGTTTTACTCATTATGTCACTTAGTTTAGTTTTTAGCTAATCTGTTAGATTTTAGGTTAGCTTATTTTAGCTTATTTGAAAGTTTCATAAAAAGTGACTTTTATAAAAATTGCTTATTTTCATTAGTTCTTTAGGTTTGTGCAAAATTCAAAAACGCCCTAGAGCTTATTATATATGCGACTCGTGGGACCCGTTTTTATATGATCCAATTTGTAAAAGTATTTGTATAAGGTATGTTGGTCACTAATCGTCTTGCTACGCTTATCACCCTCAATCGAGCGTCAAAGTGGAGGTGTCTCAATCGCGGTTTGAAAACGTATTCTAGAAAGGGACGTTGGATGTGAAAACCATGCCTGTTGTCCGACAACTATGATGACGCTTTATAGGCAATTTCGTACCGCTTTTAGACACCAATGTGTTGGTACGCCTTACAAGTTAGGGTACGAAAAGTCTTGCCATTTTCCTAGCGAGTTAGAGCCATAAAGCATATTTGGGTTTGAAACATCTAACTTCGTCTCTTAAAAAACGCGGACTCGGGTGATCACCGGAAGCTTCAACTTAATGAACTTAATGAGCTTCGTGATCAAGCTTACGAGAATTCTTTGATTTATAAAGAGAGGACGAAGAAGCTTCACGACTCAAAGATCAAAAACCGCATTTTCAATGTTGGTGATCAAGTTTTACTCTTCAACTCTCGTCTTAAGATATTCTCCGGAAAGCTTAAAACTCGTTGGTCAGGACCTTTCACCATCACCAAAGTTTTTCCATACGGAACCATTGAGTTATCTCAACCCGATGGTCCGAACTTTAAGGTGAATGGTCATCGTGTGAAGCATTACTTCGGAGGGGACTTACCACCCAAGGTAGTCCAGGATCTCCACACTTTCCCCAAGGACGAATGAATTCGGGGATCGAGTCAAGCTATGTGACTCGGTTACCAAAAACAAAGCGCTTCGTGGGAGGCACCCCATGCTTATCCTTCTATCTTCTTTCTTATTTCTATTGTGATGTGAGGAGGCTTGTACTCTTCCGATTCTCGTTGTTTGTGCTTATGATTGATTGCAGGATTGACCCAAAATTTTCTGAAGACTCTCGTGTTCGGTGTTTTGTCCCGGTCCACTCGAGCTTCCTAGCCTTTGCTTGCAATTAGTTTGGGGAAATCCGATATCCTAAGATTATTATCGACTAACATTTATCTTTTAGCATACTTGATAAACGGCTTGAGATTTTTGTGATACTTTCTCCACGCTTGGATTATGCATTCGACTTTTTGAGTTCTAGTATGGGGTTTTTAAGTCTTAGGCTAGGAAACATTGAGGACAATGTTAAATTTAGTATGGGGTAGTATATCTTCGATATGATCTTACCTACCTTTGCCGGTTGTTCTCACGTACCCCGTTTTCCCGCCAAAATTTTAAAAATATGAAAAAAATTAAATTTTTTCAAAAATAAAATAAGTGTTTTGTCATAATTTTGACTTTCCTACTGGGTAGAATAAGAATAAATTTTGACCCGATCGAGCGTGTTGAGCTCTAGCTTGTTCCTTAACTTTTAGGCTAAGTGTTCGCGGAAATTCGCGAAGAACGGAAAATGATAGAGTTAAGTATGAGTGGGATGCTAAACAAGGATTAGTTGGAAATCTTAAGAGCTCATGTATGTAATTTGTGGCTTTTTCTCCCATAAGCTCCTAACCAGATTAATAATACGTGCTGTTTTTGGAGATTAAACTTAAATCAACAATTTTTATGTAGTATATAGCAAAAAACCGATGTGGTAGTCTTCTAAAGAAAGCCCATAGTAAGAATAAAAATCCGAGACTGATAAAAGTTTGCTGCATCTTGCCGGCTCACAACCGATGTTGCAGCCTTCTAAAAAGTCGAGGGTTACAATTGCATAAATGTTATGTTTAAGTTTGAATTAATAAATAGATCTCTTTTTGTTAAATTCAAATATGCTTTTGAACTTTGACTATTTCATTTTAAGTTTTTAAATAAGCTATGTATATACGGGAAACTTGAGAGTTTTTGAAACCTAAGGTCCGTGAGTCCCGATACTAGTCTCTGTGGGGTGTCAAAAGCCTGGTCACTTAGCCGCAAGGTTGGGATGTGCCGAGACGAAAGTCGCTACATGGGATGATCTCGCCTTCAAACTCATTATTCTCGGGTGGAACGTGAAACATAGAATTTTGCAAAACGTTGATCCATGGTTGAAATTCAAAATAGCACATTCACCTAAGATATAATAATTGTCGAGAGTGAAAAGTTCATAAGTTGCAAATATGAGTAGTGTTAGCATTTTAACTGATATTTAGTGATGATTTCGTTTTAAGCTTGGTTTGGAGCTAGTGAAAAGTCGGGTACGATGAATTTATCCTTTTTGGGGCATTCTCGGATCGAAATGCATCTTGATCTATGATCCCTAACGGTTATGGAAATAACGGAAGTCGGAATATTCTAGGTAATTGCTAAAAGAATAAATATAAAAAAAATTGAAAAATAGGAAAATAGGGTGTTTTAAAGCTTGTGATTTCTTAACTCTCCCCACAAAAGTCTTTGCTACTTTTCAAAGATTTAGTTTGAGGAAGTTTTGAGGTATTTGGTTTTAGAGCATATAATATTGCGTGAGGACACGTCAATCACTTAGTTTGGGGAATTTTGATATGTGAGAAATCACATATCCTTTCTATATCAAAAATAGCCTTAAAATGATCAAAATGTGCAAAAATATGCTTGTATTTGTGTATTTTGTTGTTTGTGAATGTGTAGGTACGGATAATGCAAAAATCACAAGAAAACGGTCAAAACCGGACAAACACGGACACGGGAACGGATAGAGTACACAAGAGCCGGGAGATTGCTATCAATGGTCAACACTTGGTCAACTATGGTCAACATGCTTAATGGCAAAATCCTCAAAATACCATAAAAACCCTTAATGTTAGATCATAATACAAAAATAGTCCCTAAACCCTAACACCGTTATCTCCTTTTTATTAAAGAGATAACGGTCGTTATCTCTTATATAAACCCAAAACCAATTAAACCGGCCCATTTCTTTTATTAATATCCCAAGCCCAGGTCAAAGCCCACACCCCCGGGTCAAACAACAAGTAAGAAAAGAAAATAAGGGCGGGAAAGTCTGTTTTTACTGTTCATCGTCGTTCTCAACCAATTACCCTGCTAAAACAAAGGGTAAATCTCAATTAATGACGTGGCTAAAAGATTCGAGTGCTATGCTACATGTCAGCAAAAGGAAACGTCACCTAGGCTCTCTTGGTCAGAAACTACAAAGGGAAAGGACCAACAGTGGGAAGCTAACTAAACACCAAAGAATGGGATTTTACACTGAAAACAAGCCAAAAGAAGAGCACTCACTCCCAAAGAGTAGGATTCCAGCATGGCAATCGTGTTACCTCTTATTGATCTACCGCAAAAATTGTGTATCCAATTATTAAGATATCCAATGGTCAAGATCAAAAGCTTAAGGGGAGCGTGTAAGAAGTCTGGAAGCCTCTCTCCCAGCCTATAAATACAAGGCCTCATCACTCACAGAAGGGCATCTTCATTTCTTTTTCAGTTTATAGTAGCTTAATGTTTAGCTTATTTCTGTTAATTTTCAGCCTACGTTTGTTTTAGCTAATCGTAATTGCCTTTTCAACACTGTTGTACTCAATTCAGTTTTTAATAAAAGTTTGTCGTTTCATTGTAAAACTCTTTTGTCATTTTGATTTCCTTTTATGCAAAATAATGGTTGTAGGTCCTTGGTTTAGGATCTGACTAGCCTTTGTAAGACGATAGATAACTTGGATAAATCCAAATCAACTATATGAGAGATACTGACTATGAATTATCAAGTGTTAATGCGGAATCTTAACACAAGAGTAAAGAAGAACGATTAATACTAAATTGCTATAAGCTTTATGCTTCTATTGATATTTCACATCACTTACTCTACATAACATTGTGCCTATAGGGTTCCTCTTATACACAATGAAACCTAATGGGCTTTACAAAAGCTGTCAAAGGATAATACATATCCTTTCCTAAGATATCTCTAAGATATCTCTGAGATAACTTACTATTCTGTTTCATATAAAGACCTATAACTATGTACAGAATTAACTATGACCAGTACTAACTTTAGTACCGCTAATCTTCAGTACTAGTTAGTACTGCCAGACTCTTAACTTATACTGCACAGTATTAACTTAATACTAACAGAACTAACTATTACTACCAGACTTAACTGTTATACTACCAGTATTAAGTCTGTTACAATCTATTTTCCCAACAAGGTTGATTAAGCTCTATTACTATTTCATAAGCTCATACTACTTTAAGCTACTAAAAGCTCTCTCAAATACTTGAATTCTAAATGGAATTGGATGGCTGCTTATAGAATTCAAGTGGTAATAGTGCTTGAGGGTCAAGCTTTAGGTTTAGAATAGGTATTTGGTAATAAGCTTAAGCGGGGTAATAAGCTTAAGCAGCTTATATAAGCTCTATTAAGAGCAGACACCTCTGTTTAGCTGAGGTGGAGGTACACTTTCCTTTACATTTCTCTAAGTTCTTTGCTGTCTTTAATACTTTAAGCTTATCTGTTTGCTTACTAGCTTAATCTGCTTATCACTTGCTTATTTCTATTTTATCTAGCTTATTGATGTTTAATATAGTTGTTTCTATGTTATTGTTTGCGTGTTAGTTTAAATTTATGTTTTCAAGTTATTATTTTAAATCTGTCATGAAAATCCAAAAATATTAGCTTAGATTGTTAGCTTATTTGTCCTGCTTATTAGTTTGCTTAGATCTGCTTATTATATCTGTTAGTTGCTAATTAATATCTGGTATTTAGAACTTTAGCCTTAAATCTCAGTTTCATAAGCTAAAGTATGGGTTTGATGAATTTAAAGGGGTGTTTGGATCAAACAGTTCTAACTTCAATTAGTACTGTTTGATGCCATTTAATCCTTTGGATTCATTTCAAATTACATAACTAGGTTTATGAGAATAGGACTTAGGATTCTAAATAGGTTATAATCAAGTAAGTTAGTAGTAGTTTAGAATCTGTTAGAATATAGTAAGTAGTTTAATCATTTTAAGCTTATTTGGTTTCTAGTTGTTATTATTGCCTTCTTTGCTCTTGTTTGAGTGTCTTAAAGTTGTTGAGACCAAGTTACTTAGCCTGCACTTGTGGTTTTGAGAGTTTTGGTTAAAATAGTTGTCAAATGCATCAGATAGGGAAAACAGCAAAAAGGCCTTTTTCTAGCTTAAAATTCAGTGGGTAAATTTAGAAATTAGGTCTTGATTTTTCGCACACAAGTAGTTTTTAGGTCAATCTTAATTAGCTTTAGCTTATTTTCTCTTTAAAAGATCATTAAGCTATCTATTTTTAAGCTCAAAATAAGCATTTTGTCTTTTCTAAATAAAAAGAAACTCAGCAGGCACTAAGTCAAAAAGTCATTTTCACTTAGCTTTTTCATTAAGTTTTTGATTTTCAAATTAGTTTTTAAAAGTTGTTTTAAGTAGAGTAGAGGTCAGGCTTATTAGATTTATAAGCTAGATTTTTCCATAATGTTCAATTTTACTTAGTTAAAATAAGTTAAAAGTAGCTATTGTATAAGTTTGGTAACAGTTTTAAGATATGTTAATTTGGGATTTTACAGCTTATAGCTTTTATTTGTTGCTTATTTCTAGTCTATACTAGCTTATTATGATAGGATTTAGCTGTTGATAGCTTAGTTAGTCTTGTTTTTAGCTTATTGAAGTTCTCTTCTTGTTGGTCAAGTAAAAAGCTCATAATCCTTTAAGTACTTACTGTCTGTTTTCAGCTCATTTTCCAGCTTATTTAGTGCTTTTCAAAAATAGTTGTTTTTATTAAAATTGCTTAATTTCAGCTTTTCTACAAGTTTGCTTTTTAAAGTTTTTCTAAAAATAAAAAATAAAAAAGGAAGAAGGGAAATCCAGGGTGAGCAAGGCTCGAACCCTGGACCTCTACCTTCCTCAACCTTTATAAACGCCTCACCACACAACACACTCACCACTGCGCCCTTGGGACTTTTACGTCCAAGGGTGCATTTACTTTTCTTTTAAACACATTTTAATTTTCCCTTTTATAAAATAAGTCGTAGCTAGTTTTTGGCTTTTTAGGGCTTAATTTTTCAGCTTATTTTTAGTTCTTATTTTTATAAAATCCAGCACTACATTTTACACTTTTAGTAATTTTCTTAGAATTTTTAGGATTCATTTAGTATTTTTAATCATTTAATTTTGTTTAAAACTTAATAAATTCATAAAAAAATAAAAAAAATAAAATTCTTTTTTCTAAAATTTTCTTTTATCATAATCTATCTTAGGGTTTTGAATTTCTCGTAGGGTTAATATTTCTGATAGTTCAATTTTTAAGGATACGAGATTCGATCCCGTTCTCGTTTTCTTCGTTTTTTAGTCATAATTTAATCTCGTTTAGAAAATTCCTTAGGATTATTTACTTTTAAATAGTCATTTAGGATTAGAAAAAGTTTAGAAATGTACATTTTGGGGTTTAATTTTAGTTGTTTTTTTTTGTTAATTGTGTGTTTTATTTTATTTCCCGTTATCATTTTTTTGTAGTTAGATTTAATTGTGCCTTTATTTGATCGCTATTAGGATTTTAGAAAACAGATCATCTTTTAACCTAATTCAAGTCATTGTCCAAATAACAAACTAGGTCTCAATTTCATAAATCTTTAGGAAAACGACCCGGTAATTACTTATCGGTTTCTTATGTAGAATATTTTTCGTGTGATTTTTCTTACTACCTTTATCCTCAAGGGTAGTTTAGGAATTTCATTATCATTATATTATTATACGTATTAAAACTGTACACACCAATGCCGGTTTCTTTTGGCCTACTATTTACCGAGATGCCCATGACTTGGTCACATGGTGTGACGCTTGTCAACGTCAAGGCAAAATCTCGCAACGTGATGAAATACCTCAAAATGCAATTCAAGTTTGCAAGATCTTTGACGTATGGGGCATCGATTTCATAGGACCGTTCCCGTCTTTACGAGGGAACAAGTACATCCTCGTAGCCGTCGACTACTTGTCAAAATGGGTTGAAGCGAAAGCGCTCCCCACTAACGACGCCCGAGTTGTTGTAAAATTTTTGAAATCCCTTTTTGCCCGATTTGGAACTCCACGTACTATAATGAGTGATCGCGGTACCCATTTTTGTAATGATCAATTTGCTAAAGTTATGCTTAAATATGGAGTTACTCATCATCTCTCTATCGCGTATCACCCATAAACAAGTGGGCAAGTGGAGGTTTCAAATCGTGGCTTGAAACGAATTTTAGAGAGGACCGTAGGTGAAAACCGTGCTTCCTAGTCTGATAAGCTAGATGATGCACTATAGGCCTTCCGTATCACTTTTAAAACACCCATCGGGTGCACTCCTTATAAGCTCGTGTATGAAAAAGCTTGCCATTTTCCTATCAAGCTAGAGCACAAGGCCTATTGGGCCTTAAAACATTGTAATTTTGACCTTAAGACCGCGGGTGATCACCGGAAAGTTTAACTAACTAAATGAACTTCGTGATCAAGCTTACAATAATTCTTTGATCTACAAAGAGAAAACGAAGAAGATCCATGACTTAAAAATTAAGAACCGCTTTTTCAACGTTGGTGATCGAGTCCTTCTCTTCAATTCTTGATTAAAGATTTTCTCGAGAAAGCTAAAAACCCGTTGGATCGGTCCGTTTACCATTGCTTAAGTTTTCCCTTATGGCACCATTGAGTTATCTTCAACTAACGGGCCAAACTTCAAGGTGAACGGTCATAGACTTAAACATTATTTTGGAGGGGACATACCATAAATGGTTGTCCTGGATCTCCAAACTTTCCCCATGGACCACTAAATTCGGGGACGAGTCAGGCTCGTGACCCGGTTATCAAAAACAAGCGCTTCGTGGGTGGCAACCCATGCTTATCCTTAGTAGTAGTATATACATTATTAATAAGTGTAATGTGAGGAGGCTCGCCTTTTCCTTTCTCGGGTTTCGTGTTTTTTGTTTTTTAACCAGGATTACCCAGATTATGAAGACTCTCGTGCTCGTGGTTTTGTCCATCGTCCACTCGATCTTCAATCCTTCGCATGCTTATATATGGGAATCCGATATCCTAGATCTTATTGATTCACATTTATCAATTAGCATACTTAGTAAACGGCTTTAGATTTGCGTAGAAACCCCTTAATATTTGGATTATGCCTTGAAATTAGTATGGGGGTGACAGTCTCACATTGAGGACAATGTGTAGTTCTAGTATGGGAGGATCTTTTGATTCGATCTTGCTTGCATTTGTCTTGTCTTCACGTAACCCTGTTTTTCCACCAAAAATAGCAAAAATATGCTAATTTAAAATTTATTCGAAAATAGAATAAGTGTTTAAACACAATGATTTGTCCTTTTAAGGAATAAATTTTGACTTGATCGAGCATGTTGCGCTCTAGCTTGCCTCATAACTTATATAAATTTAAGTTTTTTCTAGTCTTTTATACAAGTAGCTTTAAAACGTAAATTCTAGCTTGTTTTAAATATGCAAAGCTTGTTTTATTAGACTAAGAATTCGCGGATCTTTTTATTAAAGATTTTAAATTTACGAAGAACGAGAAGTGATAGAGTTTTATATAAGTTATATGCTAAATCACTTCGTTATATAATTGTTAATAAATAAAGTTACTTTAGGTTTTTGCGATTCTTAGTTTAAATCACTTGTACGAGTAGTCCTTTGGTAACAAAGTAAGGTTACACAATTCAAGGTTTTGTCAGTGGTGTGGGGAAATAGACTCCTGGACAATGGTCGGCTCGCATACCGAGTGACAGATTGTTAATAGAACACTACCTGTCTTGTCGGCTCACACAAAAACCGATGTGTAGGCGTTTAAAGGGTGGAGGTAATAATTGATAATAAAAAACTGTGGCTGGGCTGATTAAATGATTTACTGCATCGTGCCGGCTCACAACCGATGTTGCAGTACTTTCTAAATTAAGGCAATAGTAAAATCCGTGACTGATAAAGTTTGTTTGCAGTCTTGCCGGCTCTCACAAACGATGCTTGCTGCCTTCTAAAAAGGTATCTCGAGGAGATTACCGAGGTCAAAATATGTTTGATGCATCTTGGGGCCCCCCCCTCCAGTTCCAACCGAGTTGCGGCCTTTAAAGGACCGGGGTTTAATAATGTTGCAAAAATATATAATATAATAAAGCAAATTTCGGACTCCGGGGTTTATTAAAATAAAGCCTCTATCTCTAGACCGTAGTTGAGTGTTTCGGCTGAAAATAAAAGGTAACCCCTAAATCATGCGAATTTAGAGCTTATGTGGACCTTTATTCTTACCATATCGTCTCTTTAGGAAAGGATTTTCAAAAACTAATTATGGTCTAAACCGGGTTTACTCTATATGAATAAGACATTAATTTATTTGTCACAAATGATAATAATAAAAGCTTTAGAGGATCTAGGAATAAGGGAGCGGAAAGTAGCTATGCATCCACAATTAGCATCTATGAGTAGTGTTAGCATCTTAACTCGTATTTAACAATGATTTCGTTTTTAAGCTTGGTTTGGGGCAGGTGAAAAATCAAGGACGATGAATTTATCCTTTTTAGTATCTCTTGCTCCGTGAAGTTATGAATAAATGCATAAAAATGGCGCGCTTCTTCACGGTTTATTGTGCTTTCAAAACTAGTGATTTCTTAATCCCCTTAGATGAACACTTTGCTACTTTTCGAGGTAATTAGTCTAAAGAGGGGATTGAAATTTTTGGTTCTCTAAGTTTGTATTTATGACATTGCGTGAGGACACGGCAATATCTTAGTATGGGGGATTTTGGTATGTGTTAATTTACACATACCTTTTATCTAATTAATTAAGCTAAAAAGACAAAAAATGACCAAAATCAGATAAAAATGCATTGTATTTGCTTGTTTTTGTGTTTGTGTATGTGCAGGTAACGGATATCAAGAAAAGGAAAAAATAAAGACAAAACTAGACAAAACCGGGCACGGGATTGAAAGAGCGCGAAAATATTAAAGTCGAAGGCATACCCATCTTCTATGGACCAACCCGGACCCATTTTAGTGGGCCGAGTCAACCCATTTAAACCTTAAGCCTAAAGTATAACAAGTCCAAATTCATATAACTTCAATCCATAACCCTTTTTCCTGGCCCATATCCAAGCCCAATCCACTTTTATAAAACACAGGGTCAAAACCCGGTCAAATAGAAGAAGTATTGTACATCTTTTTCACCGTCACTTTCCCTCCCATTTCATTTTCACCAAACATAACACCAGGGTAAATCATCTCAATCACCCACGTACTCCCGTCACATTCTAAGAGTAGAAACCTGACACTTCTGACACTCAGGAGTCCACGCTGGCGATCCTAAAGAATATGATTGGAGTATGTGACGTGCACTCAAATCAAGGGCTGTGATCATTAGATTTAGAGTTGGTTATGATTGAAGGGCCAAGATTAGAAGTGGGGGAGCATCCTAGAGGCCTAGAAGCTTCATCTCGTGCCTATATAAAGAGCCTCTCACACACAGAGTTGATCATCTAGGGTAGAATTAGCTTAGCTTAGTGTAATTTAGCTTATTGTAACGTTTTTAGCTTATTGTCTTTAATTTTGATGTAATTTCCTTTCTAAAATTTGTAATTCACTTTTGAAATCAATAAAAGTCTGTTTACATTTTATTCATGTCTTGATTCAAGTTTTCTTCAATACAAATATGGTTTGATTAAGCTCACTACTACTTTAATAAGCTCAATAAGCTTTCCTAATCACTAATAAGCCAGCTTAAATACTCAGTTAAGCTCTCAAAGCTTAACTGAGCTTATTAATACTCAAAACCACCCCCAAATATACCTCAGCTTATTGGAAGGGAAGCCAAACTTGGAAGGGCTTCCAATACCTCACCAGCTTATCCTAGATAAGCTGGAGCTTTGAAGATCAGCTCCTGGAGCATTATATAAGCTTTGTTTGTGCAAAGGCTTTTGTAATTCTTATTTTCCCTTTTTAAGCTTAATTTTGCATTTTAGTTTATTTCAGCTTTCTGTTAGCTTATTATTAGTTAGATTAGCTTATTACTGCTTATTATAGTTATTTGTTGCTTAATGTGCTCAAATTGTTAGTTTAAATCTCATTTTTCAAGTTTTTGATATAAAATAGTTTAAAATCCAAAAATATTAGCATAATCTATTAGCTTATAGTTGTAGCTTATTTGATTATTGAAATTTGCTCAATTGGTCTTTTATAAACTTGTCACAATCTGGTATAGCTTATCTAAGCTTTAGATCTAAGTGTTATAAGCTAAAAATGATTTTTAGCTTTCTAAAGGGTGTTTGGTACAAGACAGCACTAACTTGAGTTAGTGCTGTCAAGAGCCTGGTAGTTCTTTAGATCAAGTTTAATTATCATTTTGAAGGTTATAAGACAAGGTTTTAAGGTTTTGTTAGACTAAACCATGTTTTAATAAGTTTGTGTGTTGATTGCTTGAATCTGAGTTCATTAGCTTATATGTATAGCATTTTTTGCTTAATTCTTTTCTAAGTAGCCATTGTTGGTCATTTGCTTTTGTTTTGGTGTTTAAATAATGTAGAAAACAAGTGTTTAAGGTCTGCATAATTGGAGTTGAGTTATGGTTAAAACTTTGGTCAAGTGCATCAGATAGTAAAACTGCTTTTAACCTTTTTCAATCCAAAAATTTAGTTAGTATATGTAACGCCCCGACCCAAAAGGGTAGAAGTATTACAAATATGGTGTGACATCAAAAGCAGACATAATCATAACAAGCATAACAGGGAAGTCTTAAATAAATAACCAAAGGATAATAAGTCAACACGACTTTAAGGTACATAAAGAATCTCAAAGTAGACATATCCAAACGAAATACAAAGTCTTGAAAGAACAATTCATATATCAAAACTAAGATCTCTAGGGTAAGTCCACACTCAGCACTCATAGCCTGAAAGCAACCCCAGCTCCTAGCTTAGATACCTGCCGCAGGAAAAGAAAGTGCGGCTGAGCTTACAAAGCCCAGTGAACAAATATATATAATCGAACGCAAAAAAAAATAACGAATAATCAAAGGATACGTACACAAGGTGCAAAAAGGATATCACCCAAAACATTGATAAAAAGGAATTACAATATAAGATATGGGACAAATCAGAAGTTCAATTATAGTGTTAGGTAAGATGAAATCAGAAATCAAATCTCAGTCCAATTACAAGCCCAAACAAATTCATATCATAGTAACCATGGAGCAGTAACGAGCTCCAAATGTGAAAAGAGTGGGATTGCACCCAAACATAAGTTCACACAATATCCAAATCATTAAATTTCTAATCCATCGAATACAAAACAAATCTAGGATGCATCCATACGCCCCTTAAACAAATAATAATCTTCATCGTGCACATATAATATCAAATGGGGGACGGTATGAGAAATCACTCACTCACACATGAGTCATGCCAAAGGTGCATCAATGACACGGCCATGTTACCTTCATGGCTAGGAAACAAATAGTGGCTTGGTTCTCAAACTGAAGGGTTCAAAGCAAAGTCATATCAAAGTTCATTTCAAAGGGATCATAGCAAAGGTTCAATGTTAAAGGTTCAAATATCAAAGGTAGCATAGCAGGGTTCAAATAGAACATAATAACAGATCATATAAGAGAGCCAAGATAAAAAGGCTCGAGCAACAATGTAGCAATCACATAAGACATAAGATAGAGAGAGGAAAATATTGTTCATGAGAAACTTAACGATAAGGTCAGAATATATGTACTTATTTCCGAAGCAAAGCAGTAATCAAAGAAGAAAAACACACAGGAAATCAAAATCACCCCCTCTGATCCGAACCTAATGAAATGTTATATTCGAAGTACAAACCATTCATTTAAGTTATTCTTTCCATTTTTAGTCAACTTTCCATTTTAGTACTTTCCTGTTTTAGTAACTTTCCATTTTTAGTAAAATTTCCATGTTTAATAACTTTCCATTTTTAGTAACTTTCATTTTTAGTAACTTTCCCAATTTTTGTAACTTTCCATTTTTAGTAAACTTACATCATTTGAGATTCTATTTAAGTATTTTGAATAGCTTAGGGACTTAACATTGTCAACCTATACAGTTCAGGTTAAAATATGACAACTCCATATTTTAGGGTTTTATATACAAAATCAACAATTTTTCCGAGTACAGACGCAGCACGAGAGATGTGTGTGAGTATAGATGCTCTAGCCGCCCCGCGCCCCCTCCATGTGAGATGTATGAGATAGAGAGACGCTCTCTCTTTATTCAGATTATACTTTCCATTTTCTGTATTTACAAGTCAAACCCTTAATTTACACAATTTACATATTTAGCCCTTTTGGTTTATTAATTAATTAAACATTATCTTTAATTATCCATAATTACAAAACAAGCCCTTATAGATTCAAATATGACAAAATCATACTTTATACATTAAATACTAACCAAACCTTCCACTTTTCAGAATTTACAATTTCAGTCCCTCTATTTTAATTAATTAATTTCTAATTACTTATTATATGTAAATAACCATTTTAATCCAAAATAATATCAAAATGACATCTTATACCCCCCAACTTATTTTATATAGAATATATTAAATATAATAACATGTCTAAAACAGACCCCATAGTTTCAGAAATTACAATTCAAGTCCTTATACTTTTAATATCATTTCGGCTAAGTAATTAATCACTAAAACCCTAATTAAATTTTTCCCAATCACAAACATAATTATTATTCAATCATTGGAATTAAATACACCTGGACAAAATAGCAAAACCCTAACCCTAATTTGATTAAGCCATTTTCTTTCCTTTTTCCCTTTTATTCGAAATCGGCAAACCAAGTTAAATCCCAAATAAATATTTCGAATCTTTTATAAATTTTTCCAACAATTTATCTGAGTTATATATGATATGAAAAACCCTATAAAAATATAAAATCAAATGTACAAATAGTTTTTAAGCCGATTTCATAATTAACTAAAAATTAGGGTTTCGAACATGTTTTAATTTATAAAATCAAAATAACATGCATGATAATTTTTCTCATGCATAGAACGAATTAATATGATGAAAAATGAGTTACAAAAATACCTTTGATGATCCTTAGTGATTTTATGAATTTATGCTATTCGGTTGCTTAATTCGAACCCAAAACAATACCACGATCGAACCAAGCACTTTACAATCTTCCCACTATTTTTCCCACAATCCTTGACCTTCAAATCACCTTAGAAAAATCGTCCTTGCCTTGTAAAAACTTTATACCGCCTCTTTTATTTTATTAGGGTTTCGGTGCAATTGTTTTTTTTTTGGATTTAACAAATGAAAATGAATTAAAAGATATACTTAGAGATTTGGCCGAATTTTGGGCCTTTCAAAAGAGATATAATCAGATTATAAAACTTGTATAATTTATTTTATAATTATCCTTATTTTATTTAATTTAATTTGTAAAATATAATACATAAATATTAGTATTTTCGGCATAATTATATATATACAAATATTAATTATTTTTCTTACATAATATAAAGTATTTTATTCTTACATAAATTTTCATAATTGCCATATATTGTATTTTCATAATTTCTATAATTAAAATGAAATTTATTTAAGCTTTTATGTACTTTTCTTGCATTAGGGGTATTTTGGTAATTTTACACTTGTTGAGATTTTTAGGTTTTACAGAAGGAGTAGATGTATACTTGATAGTGTCCTTGGCCTTCTTTTGAGGTTAGCTTCTTTTGTCTTTTGAGGTTAGCTTCTTTTGATTTTAGGCTGTGTTGAATCTTTCGGGTGCACTATTTCAATCACATGTAGGAAGAGACATCTCGTCATTAGCCAGTATGCATCATTTGAGTCCCCAGGGGGAAGTGTTAGGAGTATAATTATTTAAAATGTGAGAAAAGTTCTTTCTGATTCAATAAATGCTTCCTCAAACGGTCAATCCCTAAGCTTATTCTTAAAAGAAGTAGAAATATTTGATAAAAGAGGTACACATAGGTATGATGATTCCCTAAGTCAGTCAGTATTCTGAAGAAAGAAATGAGTACATTTGGGACTTAGTTGACCTAGGTGCTATCATTTCGACTACTTAGAGGGAATAATTGTGACATTCGGGACTTAGTTGACTTTGATGTTGCAATTTATATCATCAATATCCTGAAGAGAGAAATGCGCTCATCCGGGACTTAATTGACTTTGGTGTTGCGGTAACAAATTCTTGAAAGGGGTTAACTGTGTACTTCGGATATCTGGGATTTATACATTAAGACTGCTTGATGCGGCTTAAAAGAAAGTTCTGAATCTACTCAAGAAAGGATTGCTGGTTTAGGGGGAGCTGAAGACCACATCGACACCTAGCACACAGCTCAGTTACATATGTATCTGAATTGTTCTATCCTCGATGTTTGTGCAAAGACATTATAATTGGAACGAAAATTTGAAGCAACGCTGAAGAGTGCTTGAACAGAGAAAGATCAGATTGACAACCTCTTGAAAGAAAGAAGGTTAATGAGGAGCTTAGAAAGTTCGTTGGTGGGAGATTGTACGAAGGAGACCTACGGCTGCGTCAAAAATAAGACCATATGATTCTTATAAATGTGTTTCATCTTCAGGTCACACCTTCCCGTATATAATAATTTGTGAATATTATAAAGTGATAGACTTAATGGTAATAATAAGGAGTGTTCGTTACAAAATTTTCAAGAATTTCTTAGTAAATTCAAAATCTTTCAAATTATTGTACTCAGCACTGTCTTTATAAACCCTCAAAGTTGAGGGGGAGCAATAATATGTTCCATTATGCTAGAATACATCATTTTGTCCCTGAACGGTTAATCAATTGATATCCAAAATATCAAGGACATCTAACATTTTGGATAAGGGGAGAAAATGTGATTACCTGGACTTAATGTATATTGACAGAAGTGACAAAAAATAAAATGGACTCATTGCACTCACACCTAGCATGTACTACGAATACGATGCAATGTTAAGGGAGGAGGAGGGGATTTTAGTGATGATGAAAAACTCTCTAAGTGCTAAATCTTTTTGATATTTATATCAAACATTTTGATTGAAAATTTTCAATGTTTTTTGGAAGGATCGTGATGAAATCAAAAGACGATCAAGTTCTTAAATTTATGAAAGTTTAGGCGGTTGGTTAGGTATTCAGATCCGGATCCAACCAGACACCGTGAAGAGAGAGATCTACCCAGGTATATCATAGTTAGGGTAGAAGTCCTTAGGTATGATTAAAAAGGAGAAAAAGTGAGGAATAGGAAATTAAATGCCTGATTGCGATGGAGCTAACAACTGGACACAAACCCAACAAGGTGTTAGTTATGAGTCTCGGATAAGCATTGAAGGGGTTTAAAGAATGAAACAGGAATGTAAGGATAAAGGATGAAAATAACGAAGCCCTCCATACACTTAGGCAGGAAACCGGTGGTCAATACATATGCTGTCAGAAAAACTCTGGTGTAGTTGACATGGAAGACCAGTCATGGACCCATGCGCTATGCACAAACCCCTCCCAGCTACTCAAAGTCAGAAAGACTTTGTTTTAAAACTCAAGGAGATACACTCATTTCTATTGACTTTCTCAGTCCGAGTTAGTTGATATTGAAAAGGTGGCACTAAGCTCCAGCCTCTGATCACTAAAATTAAAAAGTGGCACAATGAGTCTAGAGACCAAAAGAGATCATCCATTATCTCATATAGGAACTTTTCATAAGTTTGTTGTTATCTCACCACAATGTGAATCTCAAGTAAATATCATTAGAGTCCTTACAGAAAGATCCTTGTGAATTTTGCCAGAACATCAGATGAATTCCTTCACCAATGAAGTGGAAATTCTGCTTTGTAGCCAACATCAACAAGTCATGGTAGGTAACTTATGCGATTCTTTATGGAATCAATCTTGTGAATCTAGAAAGCAAGCGAGATGGTGCGATTCTCTAAGAATCAACTTGTTCGGAAAAATGGCATTGGCGATTGATGATGAATTTTTGAAATGATTAACACTCTCGATGTGTCCACTAAAACCACTTTAGCAAGTGACAACGTTGATTGATGTCAAATGATTTTTTTTATATCTCAATCGGTGAGATAGTAACTCGCTGGTTCACTCTTATCGTGCTGTCTGCTTTGAGGACGTTTCGGATAATGCAGGAACATCTGAGAACGATGGAATCTAATACTTATGGTTAGAAAGATTCACTACTAAGCTGGACATCCTGTCACGAAGATTCTTCTTAAATTGAATTATCTGATCACATGTCGATCCTCACGGATTGAAGGTACTCCACCAAACCGGGGCGATTGACCAAAGCCATATTCGTTCCCCCGCTTTATTTGCATAATATTTTAGCAGGCTATTTACAAGCTGGTGTGGAGGTTCTCTTGATTCCAGCTGGTCACCAAGAGCCATAGCCACATGTCATACCCGGACCGACAAACTAAAGAATCATGAAAGCTCAAGTACAAATTTAAAGTCTTTCGCTACTATGATACCGAACGTCTTTTTGAAGTGATGAAGTATTAAGGTCAACGAATTTCACAGAAGTTTTCGTCATCTGATACGAAACGTCTTTCCGAAGTGACGAAGTGTTAAAGTTAAAGAATTTCAAGCACGATGCAACATTGGAAGCTTTCCAAATCAACAAATCCACGAATGGTATGAGAATGTCGGTCTCCCAAAAAGTTGCAAGTTCACAAGATGGCAAAGTTTCAAGATGGCGAAGAGATTGTGCTTGGTTGATGATCTCAAGAAGCTCAAGATCACAATGTCAAATACAAGTTCAAGGAACAAGCTCAATCCAGAAATTAATAATCACTACAACATATTCACAATAGAAGTCAAAAGGACGAGCTAAAGATAAAAGACAAAGCATAGTATGCTTTAGGTTAAAGTTTTGTAAATGGAGAGTGACCTCCCTTAGGGGGAGATTGTTGGAAACACAAAAAGTGTCGGTCACTTCCAAGTTGTAAACAGGTCCTTAGCTCGTAGTTTAGGTTGAAATGATTTTGATTTTGTAATCTAGTCCGGCCCAAGGCCCATGGGAAGCCCATCATAGCCCATGGCCGGCCTATAGGACCCTTTATAAAGCCCCTCTCATAGCTGGGTGAGGGTTGGTTGTTCCATTGTATCCATATTCCATCCTTTTACAACATCATCCATTTATTCCATTAATCTCTCTCTAACCATCACAACCCACATCTTACTCTTGTTCTTGGTTTGATCATTAGATTACTTAGAATTCTACAATTGGTATAAGAGCCATGCGAGTTGGGTGTTTAGTTTTTGTGTTTTGATTTGCTTTCAAAAACCTTTACAAAGAGCAAAATAGTGATTCACAATTTTTTGGCTTAAAACCCTAACGTTTTTCATTTAATTGTTCCTATAGGGTTTAGAAACACTAGATGTCAAGGAATTTTTGCTTACAAACCATTTAAAAAATATGCCTTTTTGGTTTTGAAAATTTGAGGTTTCGTAGTAGTTGGAAAACCCGACAAGCATACCTTGTGTGAATCGACCGGAGAAGAACGAAGTTAGATAATCCGATAGAGAACCGAACTAGATTTACTAAGTTAGAACCGAACGAGTGTCTCTCCAGTTGAAACGATACGAGTAATCTAAGTGGAACGAACGATGTCGCTTTTGTTGGATTCGAACGAAAAATAACCGACGAGGATATCTTTGACAAACCGAACTAGCTGAACGAACGAGTTGTTTACTTTGGGAAACGAACTAGCTATTTATTTGGGGGAACCGATCGAGCTATATTCTTTGGGAACAAACTAGCAAAGGACGAACAGTGACTAGTCGAAACTCGTAGGACCGGGAACATGTTATTTTTGGTCAACCGAACTAGTGAAAACCAAATTTAAATTTAAACTTAACAAACTATTTCTAAATTATTACGGTTCTTTTTTGATTTTAAAATCCGTGAAACAAACATTGTTTTCCCGGTTTTGTATAGAATTGTAAAATTCCCGTGTGTAGTTTCATTTCAAGATAACATCACGTAACCAAATCATTAGTTTTTCTAACCACCGATTTGATCAATTTGTAATCTTTTTGATACCACAATGAGGACTCTTGTGATAGTCACATCTTTTGAGGAGACAAACAAAACACCGATGCTTGAAAAACACTTGTATGATTCATGAAAAACAGAATGGAACTGTATATGATGAATAGACCACATGGAAGAATGATTCTTACCTCTGTTGAAAAAGGGACAACTTGTCTGGCATCGATCATAAGGATTGGACGTAAAACAAGTTAAAGGAAATATGTTGAACTGACTCCCGCTGAAGCCATTCAAGCAGATTGTGACATCAAAGCAATAAACATCATTCTCCAAGGCCTACCAACTGAAATCTATGCTCTTGTGAGTCAACATCGTGTGGCAAAAGATCTTTGGGAGAAGATTAAACTGCTAATGCAAGGAACGTCATTAACAAACAAAGGAAACGTGGAGTGCAAGTGTATGTGAGATGAAATCAGTTTGGTGCTTCAAAACAAAGCAAGGCTTGTTGCTGTACGGTATATCACAAGAAGGCATTGATTATGTTGAGACGTTTGTCCAGTTGCTCGAATTGAGGCTATAGCTTATTTTTGCATATGTTGCTTCATAAGGGGTTTACGGTTCTTTCAAATATGATGTAAAGACGGCGTTTCTCAATGGAATTCTTAAAGAGGAAGTTGTATGTGGTCAACCTCCAGGCTTATGTCAGCAAACAATATCCGATCATGGTATGCTTTCGATAAAGCTCTGTTATGTTTGAAACAAGCTCCTCGGGCATGGTTATGACGTTTATTCGAAATTCTTGATTGATAGCGGTTTCCAAAAAGGTTCAATCGATACTACTCTTTTCATTAAAAAGAAGGGTAAACATATAATGCTAATTCAAATATACGTTGATGACATTATATTTGGCTCAACGAATCCAAAATATTGCATGAAATTTTCAGAATTAATGGTAAAACGTTTTGAAATGAGTATGATGGGAGAAATGAAATTCTTTCTCGGGCTTCAAGTAAATCAATTTTCAAACGGGATTTTCATAAATCAATCCAAGTACATTCTTGATATTTTGAAACGATTTGGAATGGAAAATTGTGATACGGTTCCCACTCCCATGGTTGAACAAGCTAAACTCAAACTTGATTTAGTTGGAAAACCAGTTGATCATACTGATTATCGTAGCATGATTGGATCATTGATGTACCTTACTTCGAGTAGGCCAGATATAATGTTTGCAACATGTATGTGTGCTAGATATCAGGCAAACCCAAATGAACATCATGTGTCAGCCGTTAAAAGGATCTTTTGATATCTCAAAGGGACTATTAATTTAGGCCTTTGGTATCCGAAAGATTCTGGCTTTGATCTAACTGCTTATTCAGACGCAGACCATGCAGGATGTCACTTAGATCAAAAAAGTACATCTGGCAGTGTTCAATTTTTAGGTGACAAGTTAGTGTGTTGGTCGTCCAAGAAGCATGATTGCGTGTCTATTTCTACAGCAGAATCTGAATATGTTGTTGTTTCTTGTTGTTGTGCTCAAGTTTTGTGGATGCGTACTCAGTTGACTGACTATGGCTTCTTCTACGATAAAGTACCGATTTACTGTGATTCAAAGAGTGCTATTGCAATCTCGTGCAATCCGGTACAACACACTCGAACAAAACACATTGATGTGAGGTGTCATTTTATCAAGGATCATGTTGAAAAAGGAACAATAGAGTTATATTTCGTTGGTACTGAATTTCAACTTGCGGATTTATTCACGAAATCCCTGCCTGAAGCTCGATTTAAGTTTTTAGTCGAGAAGTTGGGTATGATGAGTCGTGAAACATAAATTCTTTACCACAAAATGTTTTTGTTAATAACTTTTAGAAAAATACAAAAAGATTTTCTTTTATTAAATTTTCAAAAAGACAAAAAGATTTTCTTTTATATAAAATTTCAAAAAGACAAAAATATTTTCTTTTATATAAAATTTAGAAAAGACAAAAAGATTTTCTTGTATATAAAATTTCAGAAAAGACAAAAAGATTTTCTTTTATACCAAATTTTATAGAAAACACAAAAAGATTTTTGGTTTTTATAATGGCTTTCATGCAATGTCAGTATGAAACTCGTGCTTAATATAATGGCTTGTAATCATTTCAGATTACAACCCGGTCTTCATTTGATGGCTTGTGTACATTTCAGTACATAACCCGTGCTTTAAAGAAAAGAAGGTGTACGCTTCAGTGCATCTATCTTTGAAAAAGAAGAGAAGTCTTCTTTGACTTGAGTCATTGATACATATTTTTTTCAAAATCATTATTGGAACTTAATAAGAAAAAAATCTGTTTGTTATTTTAAAAGTCAATGATCTTAAGTTGTTGAGTTATAATTGATTCGGATTTTAAAATGTGGTACTTTCAAGATAAAATCTATTTTAAAAGGTCTTCAAATCGATGTAATCTTTGTGAAAAGTGTCTAAATAATTAAAGGACTCAGAAGTGCAAAAAGTGAACTCCCTTATAAAGGTTTTATAGAAGATATGTATTTTTTTAAGGGGGAGTGTCCGTATGATGTGTGTTGAAAAGTATTTCAGAAAGAAACAGTAATGGAAATTTTTTACACTTTCACCTCACATATCCGTATTTTTTATGCGTATTAGCTTTTCATGTAAAAATGTTCTCGACATATGTTAAGGAGGTGTCTTATAATGATTGAAAATTTTAAAAGATCCAAAATTTCTTCTATCAAATGATGTGTTGTAGAGAATTATGAAAAACCAAAGAGAATTTGTGAGAGAAAAATAGAAAGAGAGAAATGAAAATCGTATACTTTGAAAAAAATGAAAGATATGTCTATGTGCTTTTCAAAAGCACGAACAACACATTGACAAAGAAAAAGAGAACAGTATGCAAGAAAAAATGCCCCCCCTGCATACAAAACAATAGACAGAGTGATTGTCTACATTTTCTGATATTAGAAAATCTCATGATACAAATTCAAATTTTCATCATGATTTTACGACATCTATTTTAAGGAATTAACTTGGCGATGTTTGAGTGATTGCACGTGTGTGATTTATTACTCCCAAAATACTCCTATGATCCTACCAGAACGAATAATCATACCACGAGTCTTCTCCAATTTAGAAAGTAGGTCTAGTGATGAGTTTGAGGTTAAACTCAACATGTTTTTCGAATGCAAAAGGAATTAAGTGATAAAGCTTTGAATTAAAACAAATGAATCGAAATGAAAATTTTTCAAAAGACAAGAATAAATGAAGAATAATCGAATGTAAGAAAAGGCACAAAGGTTTGGATTAAAAGTGAGAGCATATACGAAAAGATGAAGGGTGTTTTTTTCCTACACAGGATAGAACATGGATCAACTCATAATCTATCGATTTCAGTTCGTTGATTTATAGGTATTGAATTAACATCATGACCCACTGATGCAAATGCCAACCCCTCTTTTCACATCTAAATACATCTCAAAAGTAGTTTGTTTCATTCTCACAAGATTAATACGCATAATCTATCAACTTTCCTCATTCCGAAGAATTGTTGTATGTGAATAAAATGACATTCGGCTCCATCCCTTGCTTACTAAAAGTGTCACAAGAGTCAATAGCCAATTTGAATTCAATGAAATATCTTTAGGACACAAAAGTACGTCTTGGATTAAACATCAAAGATACAAAAAGTACTATGAAGTTAATATTCTTGTGACATTGCATGGTCTATTGTGACCTGTGCCAAGACAACTGAGTGATACTATAATAAGTATTCACAAAGCAAGAATGGAAATCTCTACAGAGCTAACATAAAAGCCAACTCTGAACGTAGCGGTTCCACTATTTGAAATGATGAAAAATACTTCAAATAAGGCAACTATATCTAAGTGATCTAGTGTTATGCCATTTTTCGAAAGACATGGGAAAACAACACTAATTCACGAAGATCTAATGCTAATTTGGATTTATGATCTTATTTCCGCATCCTTATCATCGAGATATTGATTTGCTCATCTTTTCAAATATTTCATCGAAAATTTCAAAGAGCATGAACTGTGATGTATGAACTTTATGGTTACTGTGGAAGATGGTCTTACTCAGATAATTCTTCATTTCATCTACTACAACATAACAACACAACATTTCACCTTGTTACAAAGCATGACTACAACAACAAAATCTTATAATGACAAAAAGTTGATCTTCAACCTTCACGATAGTGATAGCAATCATATGTGTTGGTTTGAGAGCTTATGGATAATTTTAGGGAGTAATGTTGTCTAGAAAAGGGAGAATGTTTAATTCTTAAAAAGAAAAGAAAAGATTTGATCTCAATTTCAAGGACTTCAAGATATTCTTCACCCGAGCTTATATTGAAAGCTATATGATCAATAATTTAATATGGATCATAATTAGTATTGGCCTAATATAAGAGAGATAAGATATTAGTATATTTGGCTAGAAAATGTAAAGTCAATTCAAGTATATGAAAGGAGAGAAGATATAAGCAAGAATATATGGGACAAATCAAGATACTCAATCGTTAGGGTAAAAGTAGTTTGATTAAGAAGATAAGATTCGTATTCAAGATTGAGGTTACTTCATCAAGTGTTTTGTATAAGATGTAGTGTTTCATTAACTTTAAAGATCGATCGAGATATCCGGTTTGACATTTGCATAGAATTACTTCTCAAGAATATCGACATTGTCTTCAGACAATCAAAGTTTTCTACTTCAAGAGATAGATATGAAGATACAAGAATAAAGTCTAGTGTTCAAATCTTCTACAAAGTAATGTTTAATCAATATCATCATGTTTAAGATCTTTCGGCATCAACATTATGTGATTGAAATCTACATTCAAGATCAAGTTCAAAGATAAAGATTTCATATAAGCTGTTAAAGATTCAAGTTGCTAAAGAAGATCAAGTTAGTTGTTGAGAATGCTGATTTTGAGTTCAAAAGTACAGTTGATACCTTCAGAGAAAAAGTTTCATATATGGGGAGAAAATTATATCGGGAGAGATATATTACAAGGTCGTCATCAACTTTCATAAAGAATTCTCAGTGTTTTCGAGCTTCAAAGGAAAAGAAAAATGACTGACTACTTCAGAATAAAGTGTTCAAACATAAGGAAGAAGTCGTCATCAAAAACACAATAAGGATAGTACCCAAGTAGATCATTTAGGGGGAGAATGTTAGAAATAAAGAAATGTTCTACTTGTAAGCACTATTATAAAGTGTAGGGACTATTTGTGTCAAGTTAGGAAAGTTTAGTCAACAATCTAATAAGGCTATAAATAGGGTATTTATGCCATGATTAGAGGGAACAATTTTATTTTAATCAAAAGACAAGTTAGGTATTTCTGTCTCTAAACACACACACTAATCACACCTTCATTTACACTCACTAGTCATCAATCAAGATCTATTGCTTAATAGTCAAGCTTATACATTTCTGGAGCAATAGTGGTAGCATTATCAACTATGTCTTTTCCTTTTAATTTCCTAAGATCATTTTTAATGCTGTTATGACAAGAACCTTTTCCTAAAGTTGGCCATTTAAATCAGAATTTTCAACAAACTTTTTGTTCAATTGATCAATTAAAGCTTTACAATGTTCTTTTGCACGAACATGTGTTGGTTTAATTGAGTCATAAAGTTGTTTATAAGTCTATTTCAAATGCTCATTTTCAGCAATTAGTTTTGACACCCTATGTTCCAATTCAATATTGATGGTCTCAATCTCATCTATGTCTTTTTCACACTTGCACTGGTAAAAGTTTCAGGCACACACTTAATTTTTGTCTTCAACTTCTTATTGGTTGTGTCTTTTGCTTGAAGCTCAGCTTTTAAATTTTCAATTCAAACATTTGATTAAATGTAGGTTCATTTTGGTTCACCGATTTGTTATTCTTTTGAAAAATTTCTTTATTGAGTTGCATTGCAATTTCAAGAGAAATGCAGTGCTGCTCAAGTTGAGAATAGTTTTTTGAAAGTTTGTTATACTCATCTTTTTCAATCATGTTATGTTGTTTGATAAGCTCAGCTTTAAGTTCCAGACAGTTGTTGCACATCTCAACATTATTCACAGAATCATTCATAGCAGTATAAGAATTCACATTCACAGAAGCATTCATATTCTCAAAAGAGTTCACAACAATATTCACAATATCTTGAGAAATGATTTGTTCCAAGAGTCGATCATTTTCATTTAAAACTTGGTTATAAGCAATTTCCAAACATCGTTTGTCTACTGAATGTTGTTGGACAGCGGTTTCCTTTTGGTCAAAAACTGTTTGTACTTCCGTTATTTCATATAGAAGATCTTTATCAAACACATTAAAAATGTCTTTTAAAGATTTTAAAAATAGAATAATTTCATTGATAAAAACAACTTTAGTGTGTTCAAACCCCCATTCTCCTTCTGTGAGAGCATCGGGTGTAATTCTTTTCTTCACCACAGAGTCAAACTAGGCAAGGTGGAATTTAAGCTTTTTAAGGCTTGCATTCACTAAACTTACCTTAGGTAGTTCATTAGGAACATCCACTTTGACAGGTGATGCATCAGAAGGATCAATGAAAGGGTTTGACATTTGAAACCAGAAAGCCTGTTCAGCAGACAATTCTTGTTATGGAACAAAACATTTACCAAAATCTTCAAACAATTGATATAAGACAGCATAATTAACTGGTTTAATGTTAAATTTCTTTTCTAAAACCATTGGATCACTTTGTTTTAAAAGCATTTTGGATCGACTCTTTTCTTCAAGCATCAAAGTCTCTTCTGAATCAGCAATAGAAATCACATTGGTTTCCCTAGGAATAATAGTACCATCACAAAGCATTGGCCTAATATGTTGAGCTTACTTAAGATAGAAAGGATTTTGAAAACCGAGCTTGTTTAAGGTTTTTATTATAGAAAACTTGTGGTTTCGTTAGCATATGCATAGTTTACGCGGATTGACCCATTTTATATACAATATTGTCCAGTTCTTTAACTTTCTTTTCCAAAGCAATTTCGTTATCAATATTCTTAGCTTCCTTTTCCTTGGATTTGTTTTTGAAAACATTAAATGTTTTTGTTAGCGATTTCTTTTCCTTTAATTGTTCAAAAGTAGTTTGTTTAAGACAGTTGATTTCCTTTTCAAAATCCACAAACTATGCATCTTTATCCCGAATTATATCACTAAATATAAGCTTTTCTTTAGTACCTAAATCCACATTTTGTCTTTCTTCTAGTAATTTTACCCGTTTTTGTATCTTTCAAGCTCAACAAATAAGGATTGATTGGCAATTAGATTGTCCTTATTGACCTTGTTACAATTAGTTACTTGATTTGACAGTTGTTCAAACACAGATAATATCATGGCATCTTGTTGTGTAGAAGAATTTGTATCCTGAACAGCTGCATTTTGTGTTTCAAGCAGATACTGAGAGTAAGGAATGATATTGTTATCATTGGTTACTTCATTCTCTGGATAATCCACAAGATAAGTTTGTTCAGAATACTGCATATCTTGCACACTTTGATTTGGCATATCATTATGAGTGTGGTACCTCAGAAAGTACATCTGAACCGTAACGAGACAAATTGGCCATAAGAGCAACTTTGGCAGTGGTAATATCATCACAATTTGAGTCATAAGCATCCAAATCATCGGCTTGATAAGTTGCATTGTTGGTAATGACTGTCTGTGTGACCACACCTTCTGGGATACCCGGGTCTGCCAAAAATTTCAATTCTTCCTATGTCAGAACTTTACCATTTCCTTATGCTTCATCCAATAAAACTTTTTCCATGAACCACGTAGCATCTCTTTTCCTTTTTGGTTTTATGCACTGTCTTGCCATGTGACCTTCCCTTTGGCAGTTAAATCATTTTACAATCCTTTGTTGACCTGAACTTCTTTCTCTTATTCCTGAAGTATTAGCTCTTGTTCCTGAAATACCAGAAGCATAAGAATTTTGTCTCCCCTAAAGTGGTTGAACAATTACCCGTCCATCATGAATAATTGCTTGTTGTCTTGGGTTGGATGAATTTCTTAGCTGATAGTTTGTAGATGGGAAACGAGATGTGACGACAGTAGACAGAAAATACATCATTTTAATAATGGCATCTATAGGTTCATCTCCTTGTTTAAACACGGGAACTGCTAGACCAGAGTCTATTTGAGGAAATTCAGCAAGATATGTTTGTTGATTAACTGTGGAAACAGTATATTCAATTTGAGGAACAGATTGTGGTTGTCGATAAGTAATTGCAAGAGGTGTGGATGGATAAGTAGTTAAGTATTGTTGTGTGGGATGAATTGATCCATATTGAGGTGACTAAGATGGTGAAACCTGTTGTGAATACTAAGGATGGTTGTATGAATTCTGATATGTATTGAAATAAGACAGAGTATTTTGATGACTAGCAACAAGTGAAAGAGAATCTTGGTTCCATTCACGCATAATCCTAACATCATTAACATGAATCTCATTGATGCGGTTGTTGTAGGACTTCAACACGAAGTTTTACAACTCTCTAGGCAGAGCACCTAATCGTTGTAGTAGTAGTATAGGCAAGACTCGAGGGGTTGTTATCGTTCACTCGGGGAATAGGTTGGGAAGGCTTGATCAAGGTCTAACAGAATTCTAAAGGTTAAGAGAAGATTATTTTTGTATTTTTATATTTTATGAAAGCAGGTAAAATCATATATTGGAGAGGTGGTTGGTTTTAGCTATTAAACTAAATATTAATCTAAGCTACTGGTGATAACAATATAATAAAAGACTATGTTTATTTAATCATGTATTACTCCCTAGATTGCTTCTCCTAGTGTTGTTGCTTTGTCAAACTTGTGATGATCTATGTAATTATTTCATAAGTCATGTACGAATTACACGAACCCATGTCTATTTAATATTCCGTTAAGGCAACGCACAAGTAAGGTAGTATGAAGACTATTACAAGGCCCCTAAGAGTATATTAAATGCATTTGAGATATATTAAGAGTGGATCAACCATATAAAGGGCAAGGTAGCATGAAGACTGTTACCCGATGGTATCCTTTCTACACAATCTTGTTTTCCTAGACATATCAACAGTAATATAGACAAAAGTTAGTTTTCTAAGACCGAACATGCATATTCATCACAAGAAGCAACACCACTAAGATCTACATTCTAGGTTTCATACAATCATAAATAAACACAATAGAAGGTTTAGCAAAGCATGTTATAAGGAAAGCAAGAACAATAATGAATCAAACAACACATAGACATATTGAATGATTAAGATAATCTTACTTGATTAAAACATGAATTGAAGGAAGTACAATAGGGTTTTGAGGCCCTAAAATCGTCCCTAATAGCTGCTAAACGAACTAGGATTCTTCCCCTTTATTTACTCTAAAGTTACACACTTAAAACCCTAATTTCGGGTTTGTATATATAGGAAAATCGCTGCGACGGCGTCGCATTTTAATCATGTCGCCGTCATGATAAGAATATTCTAGATCTTGGGCTGCATCGTGCGGGCTGACGCCGTCGCTATATCTTGTGACGCCATCGTAGTAGGATCTGTGACGGCGTTACGTGTAATCTGTGACGCCGTCTCCAGCTTCTGAGGAGAAATTCTTCAGCAATGTTGGTGTAGGTCCGTAGTCTTGTCCGTTTCTTCTCCAAATGAGCCCAAGTCACGTGTATTTCTT
>BQNB010025022.1:0-60095 GCA_026074375.1 Tanacetum coccineum
TATGGCATCTTCATATGTTATAGTGCACGTAAGTAACCAGATTAACATTATATTTCAAGTTATCTCCCGTTTTGTGTTGTTATGATACGTGTTCAGCCACTTTAATTTCACGATGCATCGCATAGAAAATTTTGCAAAACGTTGATCTATGGTTGAAATTCGAAAAAAGCACACTAACATAATATGAAATAATTGTCGGGGGTGAAACGTTTACAAGTTATAGTTATGAGTAGTGTTAGCATCTTTACTTGTACTTAACGGTGATTTCGTTTTTACGCTTAGTTTGGGACAAGTGAAAAGTCGGGGACGATGAATTTATCCTTTTTAAGGGCGTTTTTGGATTGAAACACTTCTTGTTCTATGATCCCTAATGGTTATAAAAATAATGAAAGTCCAAACATTCTAGTTAAGTTGCATGAATAAGGAAAAATACAAAAATATGTATGGTAGTTAGTGTAAATATATAAAAAATGGTCAAAACGGGGCTTTTCAAAGCTATTGATTCTTTAATTCCCCTTGATGAACACTTAGCTACTTTTCGAGGTAATTAGTCAAGGGGGATTGAGATTCTTGGTTTTCTAAAGTGTTTACTTATGGCATTGCGTGAGGACACGACAATAGTTTAGTATGGGGGATTTTGGTATGTGCTTAATTACACATACCTTTTACCTTTAAAAACGAGCCTAAATGACCAAAAACGGACATAAAATACCAAATATATGCTTGTTTTGCTATTTGTGTTGTGCAGGTAACGGATATTCAGAAAAAGGACAAAAACGAAGCAAAACGGACAAAACCAAGCACGGGAATGGAAAGAGCATAAAAAGTCAAAAAGTAAAAGTCAAAGTCAACCAAAAAGTCAACAAAGTCAAAGTCAAAAGTCGAAGACGAAACCGAAGAAATCTTAATGGACCAACCCGCACCCAAATTAATGGGCCGGGTCAGCCCATTAAGCTTATTATATAGGCTTTTTATGATAAAAATAACCCAAAACCTTTTTTAAACTTTACCGGCCCAACACCATACACCCTTAACCCACTTAACAACCATTAAACCATCAACCCTTAACCTTTGCATCGTTAGTCCTTGAGGACTAACCTTGCTAGTCTTTAAGGACTAACTCAGTTAGTCCCTTCACCTTAAACCCTTTACACCCGTGGTCCTTCTCCCCTTTATACACCACTAACCCCGTTAACCTTTAACCCAATTAAACCCAAAACCATTTCCCGCCAAACAACCAACCCCACTATTCATCTGTCACTCTCCTCACCTCGACCCCTGCTCCATCAAACAAAACCATCCCTCTCACCTTCAACCCCACTTAGCAAGATGCCAATTCCACATTGGCAATCCTCTACATTTTGATTCGTTGGACAAAATCAAGGGCTTAGATGAATAGACTTGGTGAACAAGATTTTTGGATGGCTATAATGAAGTCTTGAAGCTACTCACACAAGAAAAACAACCTCTCACTCACTCACAGAACTAGCACAAAGAAGAAGACTCGAAGACTTAGTTTTTTTATAAATAGGTCCTTTGTAAGCCATTAGGACATCTAGTTTTTTATGTAGTTTTTAATCTAGTTTTTTAAGTTTTTAGTTTCTACTTATATTTAATGTTTTTTAGCTTATTGTAATTTTTTAAAAGCCTTGTACTTTTTTATTAAGTTTAATGAAATTGAGTTTTTATGTTAATCTGTTTTTTAAGTTAATGCATTATATGTTTTGAAAGCTATTTGTTTAAACTCAAAAAAGCTCTTTTTACTTACTTAAAGCTGTTAACTTAAGTACTATAAGTTTTCCAATAACTTATAGTGCCTAAGTCATTTTTACCAAAATTTACTAAAAAAGCTATTTGGAAGATAAGCCAGATTTGGAAGGGCTTATATGGGTTTCACTAGCTTGTCTTTGACAAGCTAAAGCTTGTAGATCAGCTTATTATAAGCTTATTTGCCCTGTTTAGAGCAAGGGCTTTGTAAGTTTTTTATTTTCAAAATTCTAGCTTAAACTGCTTATTGCTTATTTTTTGCTTATTTACTGTTCATTTGTGCTTATTGTTGCTTATTAGTGCTGTTATGGCTTATTTATGCTTACTTATAGGTTAGATTTAATTTGTTCATATTTTTCTTTAAGATTGCACTTGTAGCTAAAAAAACTGCTTATTGAGTTTGCTTATTTAAAAGTGGTTATATTCTATTGGAATTTGCTTATTAAACCTTATAATTGCTAGTTCATAATCTGTCTTTGAAAACTTTAGCTTAAAACAGTCTCTAACAAGTCAAAAATGCTAAATCAGGTTTTTAAAGGGGTGTTTGGGACAGCAGCATTAACCAAGGTTAATGTTTTTGACCATTCATTGACCTTTAAGCCAACTTTTTTAAGCTTAATATTGACCTTATAATCTGTTTCCAAAAGCTTTTCATAGTTTTCTACTCAGTTTCTAGGTTAAGCTATGTGCTTTTAGAATCTGTAGACTCAAAACTGTTTTTATAAGCTTATGTGCTTAGATCTTTGTTAGCAGCATTTTAGTGTTGGTTTTCTTGCTTGTTTAGGCCTTAATATGCAGTAGAAATAGGTTAGTTTAGGTGTCCATGTATCATTTGAGTTTTAGTTTAAATCTATCAAAGTTATCAAGTCTACTTTCTAAGTTTAAAGGTCCTTTTTCATTTTCAAAATTAGGTTAGTTAAATTAATTTTTAGAATCTGAATTTGAGAGCATAAGCTCATTGGTTGGTGATCTTCATCTGTTTTAGCTTATTTCACATTTTAGAATTCGTTTTTAGTTTAATTTAGGCCTGCAAAAATCTATTAAAGCTTAAAATTCACTCAGCACTTGCTGAGTGAAACAACCATTTTCATTTAGCTTTTTCCTAGTTCATTTGATTTACAAAATGTTTTCTAATTGCTGTTTTAGATAGCTTATAGTACCAGCTTTTAAGTTTTATAGGTCTCAAAGCCATAAGGTTCCACTAACTAGCTTAAAAATAAGCTAGAAAGTGCCCTTTTTGGCTGTTTAGTTAAAAGTTTTTAGCCAAAACTGCTTATTTGATTTTTGTGCTTATTTGCTTATGTCTTTTGCTTATTTCAGTATGCAATTGCTTATTATGCTTGTTTAAGTCTGTTTTGTGCTTATTTGCTCAGTTGTAGCTTATTTTAAGCTTATTTGCAAATTTGAGTATTCTACCTTTTAGTTCTAAATTAAATCTGTCATCTTGTCTTTTTATGCTTTTTAGCTTATTTAATTCAGCTTATTTCTTAGTTTAAGTGCTTATTAGGTTTAGGTATTCAGCTGTCTAAGCTTATTTTTCTTTTTCCTTAGCTTATTTAGTTTTTTAAAATGCTCAACACTTAGCCTTGTTGCCTTTTTAGCTTTTAACCAAATCTGTTACTTTTCATAGCTTATTTCTGTGCTTATTTGTGGTTTCTGCAAAAAGTCATTTTTCAAAAAGTGCTTATTTTCATGTCCTTAAGCTTTTCTATAAAAAAATTTTGCAAAATAAAAAACATTGGGAAAGTGGGAAGCCCAAGGTGAGCCAAGGCTCGAACCCTGGACCTCTACCACCCTCAACCAATGCTTTAACACTGCACTCTACTACACACTCGCCCTTGGGTCTTTTTCAGTTTTCCTTTGCAAGATTTATTATTTAACCTCTTTTCCCCCGTTTTAGCTATAAGCCACTTTCTGCTTATTTATAGCTTATTCAAATAAGTTGTTTCACCCCTTTCATTCTTCATAGGATTAGCACTACTCAAAGCACTTTTCCTGAATTTTTCATAATTTTCCAAATTCGTTTAGTACTTTTAATTAATTTTTTAGATTAAAACCATTTTTAATTCATAATAAAAAATTTAAAAGTAAAAAAAAAATATTATTCTTTTTTCTAAAATTTTCTTTTATCATTTAGGATGTTTAAAAATTAAATTTGCATTTTTAGGGTTAAAATTGTAGAATTTAGTTTTTTAACGAACGGGATTTATATCCCGTTATCATTTTTAGGTTTTTAGCTTAAATTGCTTTCGTTTTAGGGTTTCTTTTACTTGTTTTTGATTATTATTAGTAGAAATAGAATCCAATCAAATCATTGACCATTCAAACGCGCTATCATGAACTTAATCACGATTTTCAATTCACGCCTCGACAGGAAACGACCCGGGAAGGTCTTTTAAGGTTTTTACTTTGGATAAAAGTAATTCTTTTAAAAGCCTTATGGAATACTTATCTCTCTATTATTGATCTTATCCTTATTATATATTTATATTATATTATATTTATATATATTAAGTGGTCTAGTCAATTTTTGGCGCCGCTGCCAGGGAGGTGTGCGCGATTTTCGTGTCTACGTTTGAAGATTAGTTTTTGAAGACCCTTCCTCGTGAAGTTATCATTTTCTATTTGTGAATATTTTCTTATTATAAAAATTAAAAATACCAACAATACTTTTCCTAAAGTATTGAAAGTACCAAAAAAATAAAAAAACAACAAAAACAACCGTTGTGTCACTTGTGAAAATGGCTCACCTTTAGATTACAAACTATAAGAGAGGTATAAGGAGGGTCGATCCTACGAACTTCGACCCAAAAGGAGAAGGTTTTTAATAGCTTCGCGCTTACCCGCTCCTCCGCTTCTTTGTGCGTTTTCTAAAGAGCTACCGTACACTTGTTTGATTATCGGTTACAAAAATATTTTTCTTTTTCTTAATTTGTTTTTAGTGCATGCGCACTCGCTCTTCTTCGAATCTAGTTGGTGAATCTTCTCCTAATCCAACTACTTCAAATCGGAAACGTCGTAACCGTAGACGTTCAAAACAACCTTTTTCTCTTGAAGAATCTCGCGTAGATACGATGGCCGATCAACGTACTATGGCAAAATTGCTCCGTGCACCCACCGAGGGTTATGCAGAGGCAATTGTGGTTCCAACAATTCTTGCTAAGCATTTCGAGCTCAAGCATAATCTCATTAATATGATGACTTCAGACCAATTCTTCAGACTTGAGAAAGACAATCCTCATGATCACATTCGTTGGTTTAAGAAAATAACTTCCACAATAAAATATGTTAGGTTTTCGAAAAAGACTCGGTCACCCCGTGTATTAACTAGAATAGCATAGCTCGTAGTTTAATCGTAAGTATATGACTCATGGTATTGGGCTGGGTCTTTTACCCACTTGTAAGCCCATACCAAAGCCTATTAGGGCATAGAAACACATGTATTTATACCCCCTTTCCAGCCATGGGAAGGGGTTGGTTGTTCATTTTATCACAAACATACACTAAGTGATTTTCTCTCACTAGAACTCCCTATTTTCTCTCTCTATAATCGGCCAACCCTCTAATCCAGGCTTGTGTTATGATATCCAATATCCTACAATTGGTATCAGAGCTTATGAGATGATTAGATAGATTGTGTGTGTGTTTTCTTGATTAGTTTAGATCAAAAATTTGGTTTTTGAAGGATGTTAGTCTTGTACTTAGTTTGCTTTAATTCTTACGTTTGTGGTGTTAAAGTTTATGTTTTCATAGTAGCTATAGCCTTCTAGGACTGAGTTGTGCAAAAGAAACCAAGCAAAAACATTCAAAAGGGTGATTTTTAGGTAATTTTAGGTGAAAGTACTATTTTTTCATTCCAGCGAGTTAGGACACTGTTTGAAGATCATACTAGCGAGTTAAGTTACTGTACTAGTGAGTTGTCAGTAAAAGTACATTGTGTCAGCAAGTACTGTGTCAGCGACTTGTCTTTTAGTGCAGGTAGCAAGTTATGTCAGCGAGTTAACCAGTTCTTGCAGGCAGCGAGTTACAAGGCAGCGAGTTACAGGTTGAAGACAAAATTCCAGTGAGTTAAGAACAGTTACTCTGGCGAATTTCTTTCTTGCTAGCGAGTTATCTACTCTCTGTCAGCGAGTTAAGGGCAGCGAGTTACAGGTTTATTGAAAATCATATTCTAGCGACTTATGAACAGTGACTCTGGCAATTTTATTTCATCACAGCGAGTTATTAAGTCTCTTCCAGCGAGTTATTAAGTCTCTTCAAGCGAGTTATTAAGTCTCTTCCAGCGAGTTACAGGTTTTATTAAAGATAATATTCTAGCAACTTGTGAACAGTCACTCTGCCCATTTTTCTTCTTAGTAGCGAGTTAGTGCCTACCAGCGAGTTACAAGGGCATCGAGTTACTTAATTTTGGAAAGCTGGATTGTCAGACTACACTTTCATCTTGTATCATTTTTCATCTAATTCAAACATTGAATCACCACTTTTAACATACAATCACTAATCATTGTACCGATCCAAAGTTTATCATAATACAAGCGATCAATCATGACTAGTAATTCAGATGATATTCAAGCGGCCGGTTCCAATACCCGCCCTCCTATGCTCGATAGGACTGATTACGAATCATGGTCACAACAAATCTGATTGTATTGTAGGGGAAAGGAAAATGGATTGCAAATTCTTCAGTCAATTGATCAAGGACCATTTGAGCTTGGAACCACAAGGAATACACTTAGAACTACCCCTAAGGGAGGTGTTCTTCTTGGACTAGAAAGACCTCGTACTTATGATGATCATAGTGACACGGAGAAGAAACGATACGATGCAGATGTCTGTGCAACCAACATTGTGCTTCAAGGATTACCCAAAGACATCTACAAGCTCATCAATCACAACATTGAAGCAAAAGCAATATGGGACAATGTCAAAATGCTTCTCGCGGGATCTGAACTCACCAAAGAAGACAGAGAATCTCAGTTGTATGATGAATTTGAACGCTTCAAGATGCTTCCTGGTGAAAATATCAATGAGTACTATGTCCGGTTCCACAAGCTTGTTAATGACATGAGGAATATCAGGATGACTATGCCTAACATTCAACTAAACTCCAAGTTTGTCAACAACATGTCACCTGAATGGGATAGATTTGTCACAGCAGTTAAACTGAACAAAGGTCTGAAAGAGACAAATCATGAACAGCTGTATGCATACTTGAAACAACATGAGAAGCATGCTGCACAAGATCGACTGATAATTGAAAGAATCACTCCACCCACTAATGATCCGCTTGCCTTTGTCTCAAGTGTGCAACCCTACTCCCAACCATCACAGAGTCAGTCTCTTCAATATCAATCATCCACAACACCTTCTCAGTCTCAAAATGTCCAATCAATGACATATCCACAATTTGCTGAACCATCATCACTTGACACTAGATACACCCAAACTAATGAAATCCTTGACACCCTCACCAAACAATTTGCACTACTTACCCAATCATTCAGAGTAACCCTCCCATAGATAAACAACCAACTTCGAACCTCATCTAACACCCGAAATCAAGCAATTATTCAGGAAGGTCAGATCGTGGTTCAGAATGTTCAAGGACAACAGAATTAGAATCAGAGGTACTTTGCTCGGGGAAATGGTGCAACAAGTTTTTGAGGTACACATAATAGAGCTGGGAATGCTAATGCAGGTCAGGGAAAGCCTATCAAGTGTTATAACTATAATGGGATAGGGCATATTTCATGGAACTGTACTCAGCCGAAGCATCCACAGAATTCTGATTACTTTAAGGACAAGATGTTACTGATGCAAGCCCAAGAGAATGAAGCAGTGTTAAATGAAGAAGAGTTACTCTTTCTGGTTGGAGAACAACCTAACACTTTTGATGTTGATGTGGATAACCAACCTATCAGGGATTTGGCTCGGAATGAAGATAACATTTTCCAGGCAGATGAGTGTGATGCTTTTGACTCAGATGTTGATGATGAACCTACTGCTCAGTCTATCTTCATGGCTAATCTGTCATCAGCTGGGCAAACAAATCTAAAAGCTAGCTCATCCGATGCATCAATATTATCTGAGGTACCTGATCTGGAAAATGCTAATGTTGCTAGTAATAATGATCAGGTCAAGCATGAGATTCATAGCGAAGTATAACAGTCAACTGTTATTGACTCAAATAATGCTGATATGGGTAATAGTAATGTTATCCTATATGAACAATATCTGACCACCAATGACGTTTTTGTTGTACCAAGTTGTGCATCTTCTGCTCCAAATACTGCATATGTGTTGATTGATAATAATGTGCACACTCCTAATGAACCGTTAGTAACTGAACTAGCCATATATAAGGAACAATTTGCCATATATGAACAACATGCTAAGTTTGAACTTACTGAACAGGAACAGAGAATGGATGATCAAATGCGTATACTTATACAAGATCATAATCAAATGGAAGAAAAACTAAAACAGGAGATACATTCTGTTAAGCTACAGCTTAACAACTCTATTAAAAGTCAAACGGTAATACAAGAAAATGTAAATACTTTACAACAGACGTTTAAGCAAAGAGAGTCTCAACTTCTAAATGTTTTTTCAAACCTAAGAAAGCTAAAGGATAAACTTGAAAATAAGTTACACGCACAAGATCAATCCATTCAAACTGTTCATATGATGCTGAAACCTAAAAAGTTATGTAAATAATATTCAGAAATAGCTATAGGTGCACAAAACCCTTTTTACCTTAGAAAGGTCAAAGTGGCTCAACCAACACTTTATAATGGTAATGAAATTATTAATCCAGACCATGACCCTATGAATGTCCCATCATCTGAGGAAGACCTAGAGTTAGCCGAGTTAGCTAGGCAGAAAATGTATGAGAAAATGAATGACCCCATGTGTGTAGAAAAGAGGATTACGTGCATATCTCCTAATTATTCCAAAGAGAACTTCCTCGCAACTTTCACACCACAGACCCAACTAACCCTTGAACAAGTATTTTGGTCCATAGATCTAGAAAAACGTAAGGACGAAGAGCTAAAGGCAAATACCCTACCCTTGCCAGTTTTACCACCTGCGAATGTGTATCCTCCCAATACACTTGTCCATCTGGTCCCCCAAACGCTTCCAACCACAAGTCAAGTAAATATTAGTCTATATGTAATTACTCAACTTTTTGGGGACTTTGAAAAGACATGTAAGAAACGAATTACACCAACGGGAATAACTGAAGGGGAAAGGGGTTTTGAGCAAACTAAATGGTGTTACTTAACGAAAGTCATTCCATTTTTCACTCTACTCAAAGAACATTTTGACAGTGTTCAAAAATCACTTGTCACTGAAGTTAGAGCAATGAAAGCAGTTTTTGAAAATATAGAAGCGGAAGTCGACCAGAATGTTGTAGACAAAAAATGTGGGGAGATTGAGTGTAAAAATCTCCTCATCACAAATAAGAATTTAATTGCTGAATGCTTTTCCAAATATGTGTTTTATACTGCAACTGATTCTGTGTTAAATGTATCTAGATTTTCTGACATGCATGATGCACTCACTATTGCTCAAAAACGTATTGCCGACCTTGAATCTGAAAATCTTAATCTGAGAAACAAGATTCAAAATGATGATCATGACTCAATGATAAAACATTTTTCCAGACTTGAAGTTGAACATTTCAACTTACAATTAAAGTATCAAAATCTCAAAGAACGTTTTGGAAACAAAAAACCAGTGACATCTTCGGATGATCCGTCATTTGATTCACTGTTTGTCATCGGGCAACTAAATGAACAGATTCAAAGTCAAGGCAATACGATTCGTGAATTAAAGGAGAAAATCTCTCGCTTAACAATGAAAAATAGTGATGCAGATCCCATTTTTGACCCTAAGGCCTTAGTTTCTCAAAACAAAGATTTAACTGCAAAACTTAATGCCCTTTACGATCTCAATGAACGGTTTAGGGCAGAATATGCAAAAGTTAAGCAGCATTATAAGGAATTGTATGATTCAATTAAAATAATGCGTGCTAAAACTATTGACCAGAAAAACTCTTTGTTAACTAAAATTGAGAATCTAAAGACCCAACTCAAAGGGAAAATGCCTTGTGTCACTATTGATGTTAAAACACCAAAGGTTTCTGCTTTTGAAACGTATGCAATTGATGTTAAACCAATTCCTCCACGTCAAAGAAGCAATAGGAATGTTCATCACGGTTATCTCAATAGCCTTAAGGATACCTTAGATACACTCCGTGAGATAGTTGAAGAGGCTAGAAGTGAACTACCTTCGGATAGTAATCTAGACTATGCCTGCGTTTACACTAAACGGTCTCAGGAACTATTAGCAAATGCAAGTGCCTCATGTCCTAAAGCGGTTAACAAACGAGATAAATTCATTGCTACTACACCTGTCACTAAGAAAAAGCATGTAACCTTTGCTGACCCATTGGAAACCTCAGGCAACAACACACCAAAACATGTCAAGCAACAATCAGTTCAACCAACTAATGTTCCTATCTTCTTTCTACAGGAGTAAACACTGCCACTATAGCTAGCGGGTCAAAGCCTAGGAGCAATACAAAGAAAGATAAGACCTTGCCAGCTAAAAGTGTGCCCAAGAAGAAAGTAGAAGACCACCCTAGGAATAATAAGTCGAAACTGAGCAAAAAGAATCGTGTTGATTCATGTACTAGCGTTAGGAGTACTGTATGTGATACGAATTCTAATTCACTTTGCAAGACATGTAATGAATGCATTAATTCAGATAGTCATGATAAATGTGTTGATAAGTCCTTGAAGTTTTCCAAACCAACCCCAGTCAGGAAAATCTGGAGAGTCAAACAGGTTAAACAAACATGGCAACCCACGGGCAAACTATTTACCACCGTAGGACATCATTGGAAGCCCACTGGTAGAACATTCCCTTTAGGTGCACAGTGCCCTTTAACTAGGAAAACTACACCTAAAGTTGTGCCTGTAAAAATATGGAAGCCCACTGGTAGAATAATCCCGTTAAGAGGACAGTGCCCTTTAACTAGGCCTACTGCACTTACTAGTGATGTCGTGCTTGCAGACCCTCAGGCACATCATGCCCCCGTGGATTACAATATTGTTTGCTCTAACCAACTGGACCCCAACATCGATTGGGGATCCAATGTATCCAACTCTCCATTTTCGTCTGTGTTCAAATGCAGGTCGTACAATTCGTCCTTTGGTATTTGGAATCAGGCTGCTCAAAACATATGACTGGAGATCGCTCACGGCTCAGGAATTTCGTTGTATATATGTACATATTCTTGATAAAAAACCATAAAAATTAGAAAACATAAAATACCAAAAATATTTATCAAGACATGTCTTTTGTTTATCGATAACATTTACGTATCTAGAAATGTCATTCAATAATGGCACGGGTCTTTAAATGAAGTTCAAGTAGAAGTTCAAACAGTTTTTTATAAAACATGTCTAAATGGCTTGCTATTTCTTCTGATATGCAATCCGGTTTTCAAAATGAGGAAAGTACGTCGCCAAAAAGACGGTTGTTCCTAACAACGGGTGATTAAGTTCTCCCGGGCATGGATTACTTTATATCCATGCAACTCTGATTTAATGTACACTTCAGTGCATTATTTTTTGATTCAGAAGAGAAGTCTTCTTTCTAACCAAATAATTTTTATTCTATGATTCTTCAAAAATTATTTGTGTTAACCACGATGGTAAAAGTGTTGTTTGAAAATCAATCAGATCTGGATTTATCATAAAAAAAACTTGACACTCAATCAATGACTATAACTTTTTAATAGAAACAGGGTCATCGATTGAGGGGGAGAGTGTTTTTCAAATTTTATGACATCAAACGGACATATTAAATCATCATATACTTAAACAGAAACAGTTTTTTATTTAAATAGGGTTATAATTTGAGGGGGAGTTAATTTATTCTAACTCAAAGAGCTAAATGTGTCATTAGTTAGAAAGATTAGGGACTTATGTGCAATTTACTAAATGTTTCCTAGCTGTACTTAACTTCAAGGACCAGTTGTGCCATTTGCTAATCTTATTTAACCCTAAATACTTAATACCGTAAGTACAAGAAGTTTGAAATCCCATGGACTAAATCTGCCAACTTTAAATTGCTGGGATATGGTTGTTAGGATTAGATGATTCGAGTTTGATGTTCAAATATGATCCCCATGCATTTGTATAATCTGATTGAATGATTTTTGAATGTTGATTGATTTCTTGCTAGTCGATTGTAGCTTGATTGTTGTCGATTAAGTGATTATGCACTCGTGTTATGCTCAAGATTGTACTTTCTGTGTTGGAATTAGGTCCCTAAGATCCTGAATTAAAAGTTGAAATATGATTGAATTGCATGTGATTGATAGTTGTTTGCTTGAAAATGCCTGATTGCGGTTTGCTATGAATGTTCTTGATAGCTGCTTGTCATTTTTGCTAAATAACGGTTTGATAAATTTCCTGATAGCGGTTTGATTATGATATGAATATTAATATATGAGAAGGAAAACTGCTACGAGGTAGCGGTTTGATGATGATTTAAGTCTACCGCTTGTGATTTAATCTCACCTGAATCAAATATGGCATGCCAATCAACCATGGCTAAAATTCTCATCTAGCATCATACATCTGTCATGTCTGTCTATCTTTGTTGATAGAATTGTGCAGATAACATGGCCAATGAGAATGTTCCTTCCAGCTTTACAGCGACAACTGAAACAACATCAACACTACCACCACCACCACCTCCACCACAACAATCAACAGTTCATCGAGATATTTGGTAGAATGTTAAAGATCTGAAGAATCTTCAGGAATCTCGAATGCTTCTTTAGTGGAAGGTTCAGAGATGTTGACTACCGACTAATCAAGAGAATGGAATGATTTCATCATTCCAACATTAAGGTCAATATCATCTGTTATGTAACATACACCTTGTAAATCAATAAGTAGTGTGGTAATCAGTGTTATGTGTCAGTTTATGAATTTTTCATGAGTTTCTCGTTAAACTCCAAATCATTTATAAACTCATCATAACTGACACTAACAGAATCCCTCATTAATTGAGGGGGAGCATATATAGGTTCCAATATCGGCTTGTATTTAATCAGACCATATTTTCTCCTAAATTTTCTAACATATTTAAATCAATTGAGATCCTAAATCTCAAAGGATTTGAAATTTTTGATCAGGGGAGAGAATGTGATATAAATATTAAATCTGATAAAAATGTGATCTATTAAGACTCAAGCAGGTACTCCTCCCTCCAGGTGCCAAACAATTTCGAATATCGACACACTTATTAAGGGGGAGTGTGTCTAAATAATCAAAACAATCAACACTTATGTTGAAGACGACTGATAATTCATCTAAGAAAGATAATCTCTCCATGTCTAATTCTTTTTCTGCCTTAAATGAAGAAGAAGAAGAAGACGAAGAAGATGTGGAAAATGTATATGATGAATCGGCTAACTTAATTCTAAACACAAAAGCTGGTGGAAGTTCATTTTTCACGGCTGCTGCTGGTTAGCTTGTTTAGTTGTGTTATGTGTTTTAGTTGCAGTTAGTTGTTTCTAGAGTTGTAAGAGTTTATGGCATGTCATAAGCTCTAATTTTAGGTGTTTATCAAGCTGTTTAGCTTGAGGTTAATGTGGTACTTCAGCCACATTCCATTTATACTTAACTTTTTTCGGTTTTAATATACTTTACCGGGGTAACCCTTTACCCAAATATAATCAAAACAATCAAGATATAATGGCTTTGATATCTATATCACAAGTACCTCGATTGATTTGCAAATGGTTTTATGGCGAAGGTGAACTGTACCAAAAGACCGACCCAGTAATTACTTTATCAGAGTTATAAGGATGGTAAGGTAAGGTACTCATTCCCACAATCCTGCCAGAGCCGGAGGGATCTACCCAGGGACAATCCACTAGTTAGTGTAGAAGTCATTAGGTATGATTACAAAAGGAGTAATGTGTAAATAAGGGTATAGTGCAGACTGAGATGGAGCTAGTACTGGAACATACCCAACAAGGTACTAGTAATGAAGTCTCGGTAAGCACTGAAAGGGTTGAAGAATTAAAAAGAAATGTTAAGATAAAGGGTAAAAAGAAAGCAACCCTCCTTAAACATTAGGCAGAAACTAGGTCAATACATATGCTGTCAGAATCACATGGTTGATTGCTGACATTGAAGACAATTATCATGGACCCAGTGATACGTTGTACAACCCTCCCTAGCCATTCAAGATCCCTCAAAGGATTCTTGTTTCATTACTCACAGAGATTAATACATTTCTATCGTCTCTCTTACTTCGAGTTAGATGATATTAAAAAGGTGGCAGTCCAATCCAGCCTTCGACTACTAAAAACCAAAATTGCACTATTGTGTCTAGAGCCATGAGATCATCAACAAATCTTGTTAGGATACTAATTCATAATATACTTGTTTTTCACACACTATGAAAACAAGTAATTCATTAAGAGTCCTATGCATTATCCTCGTGGTATTGCCAGAACATCTGAGTGATACGAAAGTACTCACGATGAATATGGAGATCCTTCTAGAGCCAACATCAAACAAGCTCTTGGTAGGTGACTCGTGAGATCCTCTTAAGGATCAAACTTATGACAACTGGAAAGCAATGATGGAGCGATTCTGAGTGAATCAATCTTGTTCCAGTATGTGACTTGATGAGTAATTTTTGAAAAACCTTTCGATGTGCTCAACAACTGATTTTCGAGCATGTTGAATGTGTAAATCTTTCAAAACAAACATGTTTCTGATGAAATTTGATTTTATATCATGAAAACTTTCGATGTGTCACAAAATCTCTTTTCTGTGTGACACACGTCTGATTTTCAAATCAATTTCTCATCAACCAGTGGGTTTCAATTCACTGATTTACTCGGTCCGTGTTATGTCTACTTTGAGACGCTCTAATTTGAGAATGGCTAGCGCAGCTACGAAATCCTATAAAGGAGATTCTTCAAAATTCTACATGATCACATGCAGTATTTATACTGATCAACGGGGAACCGTGGTTCTTGAAACCTTATTCAACAAAAGTGAACAAAGACGCTTTCGTTTGTTTATCACTAACATATAATTGCAGGAATCCTGACGGTAGCAGCTGCTGGTAAGAGACATGTCAATTCACAACCCCATGCTCACACTTTATATTCCTAATCAAAGACATCATAATAACTGAAAGACCTACAACACAGCTTCCGCAACTCTGATGCTTGATATCATGATCCAAATAAGTGTGAGCATGCTGGTCCGAAGGTCACAACATCACAAGGAGGCAATACTACTCTACAAGGATGATTTGGAGATTTGCTGTGGTTGATGATCTCAAAGAGAGCTCAAAGATCACACAAGTCAATGGAACCATAATCAATGATCACTACATAATGTACAAAGGTATCAAGAATGAAGAATCAAAGATTACGAGCTAAAGTCAGATGATCAAGACTTAGAATGCTAGAATTCAAACTGTATTTTCTGGGGTGACCTCCCTTAGGGGGAGATTGTTAGGTTTTTGAAAAAGACTCGGTCACCCCGTGTATTAACTAGAATAGCATAGCTCGTAGTTTAATCGTAAGCATATGACTCATGGTATTGGGTCGGGTCTTTTACCCACTTGTAAGCCCATACCAAAGCCCATTAGGGCATAGAAACACATGTATTTATACCTCCTTTCCAGCCATGGGAAGGGGTTGGTTGTTCATTTTATCACAAACATACACTAAGTGATTTTCTCTTACTAGAACTCCCCATTTTCTCTCTCTATAATCGGTCAACCCTCTAATCCAGGCTTGTGTTATGTTATCTAATATCCTACAAAATACAAGGATGTGCCTAATTCGGCGATTAAGCTTATGCTTTTTCTATTCTCTTTTGCGGGGGCAGCTCGTCGTTGGCTCGAAAAGAACCCCCTCGTTCTATTCTCACTTGGGAAGATCTTGTTTCTAAATTCATCAATGAATTCTTTCCTCCATCGAGAACAACAAATCTCTAAAATGAAATTTCCAACTTTCAACAACATTTTGATGAATCGTTTCATGAGGCATGAGACCGTTATTAAGATCTCCTTCGTGCATGCCCTCATCATGGTTTTATCGAATTGCATCAACTTGATAGCTTCTACAATGCCTTAAACCCAGCCGACCAGGATACTTTGAATTCTGCCGCCGGTGGCAATCTTTTAGAAAGACGTACTCAAGATGTGTTGACGATTATCGAAAACAAATCCAAGGTCCGCAATTCACAAAACAAATCGATTGTTTCTCAAGTGAAATCAAGTGATGTTAATTCTTCTTCCTCTGAGATAGCCAAACTTACTCATGCAGTAAATCATTAAACAAGTGCTGTGACTAAAGCCATGACCGCTATTCTCAAACAATTTCAAGCAACCCTACCTCCAGCTTCCGTAAAAGTCGTTGAGGAAATTTTAATTAACCTTTTATTTAATTAAAAAGTTTCTTTGACTATTTCGAACGAGATAATCAAGACGTCAATTTGAGAGGTGATTTAGAGATGAGTTTTCTTGCAAGGAGAAGAAATTAATTTCTTTGAAAATAAAATTAATTGATTCGATTTGAGATGAGATGAGAATTGATAGTGAAGATAATGAAATAGTAAGACGTAGTTGAGAATATCAAGAAGTTGATTCTGATAGACGTAGATGATGGTTGACATGGATCCGAGACGATCGTTGAAGTAGGAAAATAGCTTACACATTAATCCTTGATTATGTTATGATTTCCAATATACTACAGTATGTAACCCATAACACCAAACGAGTTGACTCGTGATGCCACTGTTGGGATTTAATAACTAGGTAAACCATTTACTACGAGTACGTAATGGATTGGATCTAGTTTGATATCAAGAATTAACACACATTTATAAATAAGAAACACTAACCTTTGTTTAATGACAAAGTCAATTAAACAAGATCTTGATCTTGAAACGAGTGATTAAATTATCACCTCTATGGTTGCATATATAACACGTTGAATAAGTACGCAACAATGTTAGTCGTAACTTCCCGAGCTCCAAACACCGGTGGTGTATGCTTAATTACTTGAACCAAAAATCAAACAACCCTTGTATACTTGCACCAAAAATTAGAAACCCTAATTAGGGTTTATGTCGCATTCGGTTGAGGACGGAAAACTAAAAACCCTAATTCGGGTTTTGTTGTTGTCGACTTGAGGAGAACCAAAGACCACCAAAAAACCCTAGGAGAGGGTTTATGAATCGTTACACTTATGGAGATCAAACTACACCGAAAACCCTTAAGGGTTTGTAACTGAAAATCAAAAGGTGGAAGTGAGAACCAAAAATCCTAAGAGTGGGAATATTCGGTCGATTATAAGGGAGGAGAGAAAGCACCATTGGTTTGTAGATTGTGTTGTGAATGAATGAATAATAAGGCTAGGGATGGGTGTTTATATATGCACCAAACCCTAGTCTTAGATAAATTAGGAAACCTCATAATCCTTATCACAAACCACCTCCTCATTCCTTATCTATAAAAATTACATCTAAAACCCCTTCTAGATCCCGCTAGGGGCCGACCACCATGGGAGTCCCACAAGGTTTGGGTTTTGTCAATTTTAGTCCATTCGGTTCATATTTAAATTGTCGTTAAGTTAGTTATAAAACATAATGGTAACTAACGGTTATTTAAATTATTACGTGAAGCATATTAAACCCTTAATAATAAGTAAATATATATTAAGTGTTTAATAAATGTAATCTTCGTGTCTTAACGTGTGTGCCCCTAGTAGGCTCATGTATTTCTGGTCATATAACATGGGTATCCGACTACCACTCACCAATACTTAAGAATTCCCTAGATTGGCTGAACCAGCGAGTGGTCATTGTAGCTTGTTTGTACATCTCAAGTCATGAAAAGATGATTTTATGTCTCGTTTAAGGATTTAAACGATGCATGCGATGACTCGTATGTACAAAAAGTATAATGTCTAAAACGCGACAACTCAATAAGTATGTTATGTAAAAGTAAACTCCTAGTTTTATTCTATGGTTTCTACCTTTTTGCCTAAAAACAAAAACATTTTAGCTAAAGGTATGCATGCACTAATGTAGAACTATTTTTTTATATTCTATATAGAAACTACATATGCTTTCTCTTTTTCTTATCATGTGTCCAAGAAGCTGCAAAATCCATAAGCGATTCGCATCCTCATAGGACTAGAGAGCTGGGATAATGAGGGGCGAAAGACTGACGACCCTTTTCAAGGTTACGCATTTGATATATTTTTACCAGATAAAAATTTCCAGGAAGCCAAGGAAGGCAAAATGGGTGAGTTATGGAAAATTATTATTCCTAAGAACAAAGGGGAGTGCATGCAAACAGTTAGAGGGAACTTATTATTTATTCACGAGAAAAAAAATATGCAAACCGACCCTCTGGCGCCCCACATAGGAACATGTACTATTATGATGTTGCAGAAAGCTATTATGATGTTTGTTGATGCCTTAATGATTTTTGAAGTCATTTAGTTTGCACTTGACCACGTACTTCTAATGATGTTGTTTAGCTGGATGTTTACGTATGACTGTTGTATCCTTTTGACTTTTTTTTACTTTTGTTAAAGAGGTTGTCTATAATCTACTTGTTTTGCCATAAAGGTTATTCCATTGTTATTCGAAATTTGGCTGCTGATCTGGGAGGGTAACGGTTTTAGCGGGTAATTTACAACCAGTGCACATCATCAATGATTTAGTAAACTTTCATCATTTCCTAATAAAAGTCTATAATAGCTGTTAATCCTAATGAAAGAATAGCTATTAGGGAAAATAAGCGGGACATGATGCCATCTTATCTATAAAACATTTGTGCAACAGCCATCACACTATATCTATAAAGTAGAGGTTCCAAATAGATGGGTCAAAATGGGTAACTTTTGCTAGTCTGGTATCCAAATAGGTAAATTTAGTGATTTACCAAACACCCAAATAACACTACCAATCTTGAATATAGAACAAGACGAGGGTTAAGTGTTTAATTAATTGTTCTTACATATACACTTTAGGATGTAAACAAGACAAGACAACTAACGAGCTACCAGTGATCAAAGTGCAAAATACTAGAAATTGAGCTCGAGTAGGAATATAGGTTCATTGGAAGCAATATGAAGATATGATGTGAAAACGAGGCTGTGAAGTAAAGATATGATGTTTCCCGACACACCTTCATTGTTTTGGTCATAACTTGCTCGCACGAACCCTAATTCTAGTGATTCAAAAGGCCAAGGAAAGAGTGAAGAAAAATCTACAACTTTGACTTTGACCAATTTAGATGGAACACCAGTTTTCTGATGGACGGATAACAAATCCGCAGAAAATAACAGTCTCAAAACCCCCGGACCAAAATGCCCAATCCCGCTGGAATGAGTTGAATTCTGACAAAATTGCAACCCAAAGTTGGCGAACAACTTAATTTTTTGGCGAAAAATGGTGTTTCAATAGCCAAGTTTGAGTTAACTTATTAAGTTGACATTATGCCCAAGTCTGATTAAGTCAGCTTATCAACTCATTTAGGAGTATTTTGGGTGCATTAGAACTTCTGAAGCATGACTTTATTTATCATGGCTAATGGTTGTGCCATGAGGATTGCTTGGTTAAAATACAAGTTATTAAGTTTAATACTTTTTATGTAAGTTAACCTATGGCAAAAGATGACTATAAAATCTTCAGGGTAAGTTTTGTAAATATTTTTATATATGTTTTCTCTTCTTTTGTTTGTTTGTTTTATTTAGCAGGGTGTTAAGAGTTTGAGGAGTGAAGATGATCAAGTTGGTAAGTACAAAGCTGCCTAGTTATTAGCTATATAAGCTGGACAACAATGATAGTTTTCTTACTTTTTGTTATTTTTACTTCTCTCTCTAAAAACTGTAAAGGCTTTGTTATTTTTCTTTTGATCTTGAATCTATTTAGGGTTTGTAATCTTGTGATTACGATTGTATAGTTGAGTCATTGTAAGTTTTATTCTTGTTGAGTCATTAAAACATCTTCTAACATTTGAAGTTGAATTGATATGCAGTTATAAATAAAAGTAGGGAGGTTGGTTGAATTAATCTAGTTGTTTTGATAAATTCTGATATGGTATCAGAGCCAGGTTGGCTTGATACACGTTTTTGAAAATTAGGGTTTTGTCAAGATTTGGGGTATTTTGTTTTTGAGTCAAATTGGTTTTAGATCTTGTTAGATCTATATTGTTCTGTGTCTTAATCGTTTGTTATTCGTGTCAATTTATGTTTTTTAAAAATTAGGGTTTCTAATTTTTAGGGCTTTTTGGTTTATGTTGGTATTCTTGATCAACATTGTGTTGATTTGTTTGTTCTTGGCTCATATCTTCAATTCTGTTCGATCTTGGTGTTATAATAAAATTAGGGTTTCAGTATCAACCCTAATTTTAGGGGTTTTGTTGTTTTCTTTGATTATTTGTTGTTTTTTGTTAATAATTGTGATATCTGTTAGTTTCTTGATCATAACCCTTCTTTGGTTGTGTTAGGTTTATAAAAAGTGTCGATTATGTGGTTTTATTTTATTTTGTTATTAGACTTTATTTTGTTTAGTTTAATATAGCTTGTAATAAGGTTTATTATGCTTTAAGTAAGAAATAGCATAATAACCAAAGTTTAAGGACTAGTATTGACAAGTTAAGAAAATAAGGAAGGGAAGCCTCCATCCCATTGCCAATAAATAGCCCTCTAATCTTCATTAGAGGGTGATGCCCTTGTAATTAACTCTTATTTTCCCTCCATAATAAGATTTGAATTTTCCCTTTACTTGCCCTCATTCTCTCTAATCTTACATGTTGATATGATTGATTCAAGATTCATGTAGTAGAGTGCTTGATTTGTGCGTGTTTTTGTTCGATCGAGAATCAAGAAATGATGGTTTCCAAATTCGGTGAGTGCTATTGAGGTTTCGAGATTGATTTTGGCTGTGATTTCGAGTTTTTGGACGTTATTGTGTTCTCGGAACTGTTCATTTCATTCTCGGAAGTGTGGTTTTTGATTTTTGGTAGAAGCTTTGCATTCTCGGTAGAGTGGTTTTGAGTTTCGGAAGACTTTTTCTTGTAAATTTAGCAATTTCAGTACGAAAAATCAGTGTAATAGATATATTCGATCTTTTGGTTATATCAAAAGTCGTTTATTAGGAATTCGGTATTAAACTCGGTTTTATCAAGTTTGTTAAGTTTACAAATTCGGTTCCATCGAATTTGTGATCTACGAATTTTACTAAGTATAAACTCGGTAATAATCTTTACAAGTCATTTTACACTTTCACTTCACAGTTTTATTGTGTTTTGAAGTGTTAAATATCGGTTTTTCAAGATTTACTAAACTCGGCAATCAAATTCGGTTTCATCGAATTTGAGTTTTTAGAACACTTGGATTATCTAGTCATCATAAAATTCGGTTTCATCGAATTTGTGGTTATTAGTAATTCATAACTGTTGGAATTTAACAATTTAGGTTTACCGAGTTTATAGTGAATAGTGTTACCGAATTTGAGTAGTTTGCAGTTTACCGAGTTTATTATTTGAAGATTTCCGAGTTTGATAGTGTACTGTTCGAGAAGGGTATTCGTTTTCAGATTACGTGTTGTCCGTGAACAGTGTTACCGAATTTGACTACTGTTACCGAGTTTGGATATTTTCTCACAAATCTCACTCATATTCGTCTAAAAAGATCCAATCTTTGAATCTTAAGACATGTCGACATCCAAAACATACCAACAATCCCTCGCTGAAGCCGGTTCTGAGACTAGGCCACCCATGCTTGAAAGGGGTAGTTACATACCTTGGGCGAGTAGATTCAAACGATTTCTTAATCGCAAGAGGGAAAACCGGAAGTGGCTTCTCAAAGCACTAGAAGATGGCCCTTATGTGTTTAGGAACATCACCACTTACAGGTTCAACGAATACCAAGGTTGCAAGATGTAGGGGATCTTCATCGGACGATTACGTATTGTACTATGATGCGGAAATGGAACTCATGAATATGATTCTTCTTTCTATTCCTAATGAGATTTACAATTCTGTGGATTCTTGTAAGACGGCCAAGGAAATGTGGGCTCGTGTTGAACGTTTGATGAGTGTGGAAACTATACAAATCCAAGTGACAGAGAAACGCGGTTTACAAATGTATTTGATAATTTGTTTTGAACAGGAGAGTCACTAGTTTCAGTCTACAAATCGTGTTTGCTCAGTTAATGATGATTTGGAAACGAATCAACATGAAAGTTTCCAAAAATGTTTCAGTTAACACAATGTTTCAGAATAGTTTGCAACCGGAATGGTTCTTGAAAAATGTGACTCAAGTTCGTTTGGCTAAGCGATTGACAGTTGATTCGTTCGATGATCTTTTTGATTATCTTTAAAGGGCAATTTAAGAATGTGTTAATGCTTCAAGAGCAAAGAAGCTAGAAAAGTCTCATGATCCTTTGGCTCTAGTAGCACACACGGGTTCATCTTCCAGAAACACTTCTTTTTGATGTGAACATCCATTCATCTGTAGTTGATTATGATGAAGAGTACGAGCAGGATGATGTTCACAACCATTCTGAAGATCCCCTAGCATCTGCTATGTTGTTACTTGCCAAAGCCATTACTCAAAATTTCTCTAATCCAACAAACAATCGTCTTTGTGCTTCGTCTAATACCAGAAATTAAGCAGTCGTTCAAGGTGACTGGGTGAATATTCAAAGCATAAATTCTGGTAATGTTGGAAGAAATAATAGACGAAGTTATGTTCAAGGAGAAGTTGTTGAGGGAATGAATGCTACAAATGAGACTGCAAATGTTCAAAGGATTGTTCGAACTCCGACTCTAGGCAATACTTCAATGGGTCAATGCTATAACTGCGGTGGAAAAGGACATTATGCTAGGAATTGTCCCAAGCCAAGGGTTCGTGATTCGAAGTATTTCATGGAGCAAATGTTGTTGGCAAAAACAGGATAAAGCCGGAGTAATTCTTACCGATGAGCAAAAATGATTTTCTCTTTGATGATGCTTCAAGGATGGACGAAATTGAAGAACTTAGTACAAACATATGCTTAATGGCTAGAATTCAACCAGCTGATCAAAATTTTGATGATGAGCCAAGCTATGAGTCTGCCTTTGTAAGTAAGGTACAATATTCATTCATCAATGAGAATGATGAACAAATATATCCAACTCATACTAAAATTATTAACAGTACCATTGAAGATGATCACATTAATAACAATATTCAATTTGATTATGTCAAAGGAAATGTTAATAGTGGCAGTGTTTGAAAAAAGATACAAATGTTTATGATTTGTGGTGCATAGAATAAAACACTTGCTAGGAATGCATATCATGAGCTGCAAAAACAACAAAGATTTGCTCAAAAGGAGTCCAACAACCAAATTGACTATGACCAGTCAGATTCGAGATGATAAGGAATGAATGGCGTTTTTTGGAAAATAATACCAAGATAACAATTATCTAAAAGAATTTCTTGAAGCTGATGATCGAATAAGGGCAAAAACGTGTTTCAAAAAACAAGCTGAGTCTCAATTATATCGTGATCGAGATATTATTCGAGATCTCGAAAAACAATGAGATAAGTTGAGTCAAGAGGTCAAACATTTCAAACATAAAGTAAGGAATTACAACAATCACACTTAATTTTAAAAAGAAAAATGAGTGAAAACGAGGATAAGTATCTTGACTTCTTTTCCTTGTTCTTGAGGAAACCTGAAAAAGAATGTTGATTTTGTTTTTGAAAATTGTTATTCTTTACAAGCAATGTTATTATGCCTCGGTTTAAAAAAAAACCATTGTCTGGTTTATGATCAACAATTAAAACATGGTTTGGGGTATCCGAATCCTTATACACTCAGACAAGCAATTTCAGAATGTCCAAAGTTATATGTTGCATCTAGGACGGGTAATATAGAAATTCCTTTGAATGTTAGAGATTCTGAGGAAACTCTAGAGGATGCTTTCAAAAGTCAACAGAAAATGAATGAAAAAAATGAATGATCCAATTGCTGTTGCGAACAAACAAAATTGTTGGACAATTGATTACAAACAATTAAATGCGCTTTATAATGACTTTGTTCCTCAAAAAGAATCATTCGTTGAACAAACATGTTCTTCATCTTCTTATATTCCCTTTGTTAAGATTCTGGAAACAAAAACAATGCCAAGTGAGTTACCTTTGATCAATGAATTATTCAATATAAAAGTTGGATTTGAAAAGTTGTTTCTGTTGATAAAACAGAACAGTAAAAGGGCAAGCATGTTTTATACATCAAAGGAAGAGATAGCTCTTAATGATTTTTGTCGAGATCAAGTTAAACCACTTCTTAATGAATTACTGGATTACTTTGATGGCTTTCAGAATCTATTTCAAAGGGATATAAAAGAAATGAAAGATGCGTTTGAGCAAAATGATGTTTATCTTGATGAGATTGAAAGGCAAAATGATTTGTTGAAAGATCAACTTTTGGAAGCATCACTCAAACATGATATTGAGCTATGTGTGTTGTTAAACCATGAATGTGTTGATAAGTCCTTACATGATGAACTTGAACAAGTCAAAAAGAAATCTTTAGAGATTCAAGAGGGTTTGAAAGCAAGAATAAAAATTCTTGAGAAAGATGTTCAAAGATGTGAAAAACAAAGTGTTGATTTTGAGTTAAAATTGCAACATGAAAAAGAAAAACATAAATGGGATTCTTCGAAGAATAAAAACTCAAAACCTCTTGATTTCTCTTGGATTTCTAGAATACAGAAACTTGAGGATGAGAACGTGTCTTTGGATTTTAAAGTACAATCTTTGATAAAAGAACGAGATAATGCCAAAATGGAATATAAAAAGCTTTTCGATTCAATCAAAAAGACACGGTCTCAAACTCAAAAGGAAATGGATGAGTTAATTGCTCATGTCTCTGAGAAAACTTATGCATATGGTGCTATTCGTGCTGAGAATCAGAATCTTTTAGATACCATATCTGAGTTGAAAGCTAGAATGAAAAATGGTGAAAATGGTAAGTCTGTGAATACTAAGTTTGACAAGACACATGGTTCTCAATCTTTTCTTTGTGTCACACCCTTAAATAAAAATGCTTCTCAAAAGCAGACGGTTGTTTTAAAAACAAAAGAAAACCATGTTGAGTCAAAACCAGTCACTTTACAGACTTCACATAACAAACAAACAGGGACACATCAAAACACAAATGTCATTAGCCCTGGAATGTACAGAGTTGTCACACAACAAGAATCACAAACAAACAAGACTAAGAATGTGTTATCTTCTACAGGAATGAATGCTACATCTAGTGTTAAAAGACCAAAGAGTAGAGATTCACATGTCAAGACCAGTGTCTTAGATGTCTCTAAGAATGAAGCAAAGAAAGAAGCAGTTTATGTTAGGAAAAATAAGCAAACAGATAATACATTTGCTAAAGTTGTGTCAAACAAGGAGAATGTAATTGATGTTGCTGTTGCAAACGCTTCTAAAGCGAAAACTTTGTTATGTGTTTCTTGTATGCAAAATGTGCTTATTCCTTGTCATGATAAATGTGTTGCTAAGCATAAATTGAATGTGCGTTCGAATGCTCGTAGAACCTTCTCTGTTAATTCTAGGATACCAAAATCTTCTGAAACTACTTTTGTAGCTCCTAAGACTAGGTTTTCTGAGAAAGCGACACAATCTAAGACTTTAGATACTACTTCTGTAGCTTCCAAATCTAAGATTGATGAAGCAAGTGCATCAAAAGCTAGAGATAAGGTTTCTAGTGCGTTTAAGAAAAAGAAAAGAAACATGCGTGATAAACCATTAAGCCCATTCATGCTAAACAAGATTCGGACAAGTAGATTATGGCAAAAATGGTTTGAATCACAACCAAATGTTATGTGGACACCTGTTAACACAAAGCCACATGCTCATACTAATCCTTCGAATACGAAACCACTGGTTTCAGTTAAGAGATGGATAGTCAAATTGCCCAGTTGTCCATGTGTTGTTTCTTCTTGTGTTGCAGGTAGTCCAGATCGTTCTATGGGTTGTTGACAGTGGTTGTTCAAAGCATATGACGGGTGATCGTTCACTATTGAGAAACTTCGTTGAAAAGTTCATGGGAACCGTTCGCTTTGGAAATGACAACTTTGCAGCTATTACAGGCTATGGTGATTATATACATGGCAATATCACTATTTGTCATGTATATTATGTTGAAGGTCTTGGACACAATCTCTTTAGTGTTGGACAATTTTGTGATGGAGATTTGGAAGTGGCTTTTCGTTCTAATACATGTTATGTTCGAAATCTGGAAGGAGATGATTTGCTCACAGGTGGACGCGATTCAAATTTATATACTATCTCCATTTCAGACATGGCTGCTTCTTTACCCATTTGTCTAATGTCCAAAGCAACTTCAACAAAGTCATGGTTATGGCATCGACGACTGTCACATCTTAATTTTGGCACCATAAACGATCTTACCAAACCTGACTTGGTTGACGGTTTACCAAAGCTCAAATATGGAAAAGATCATCTTTGTTTTGTTTGTGAAAGAGGAAAAAGCAAGAAAGCTTCTCATCCACCTAAATTGATTCCAAGTGATTACTCCAAATTGGAATTACTTCATATGGATTTGTGCGGTCCAATGAGAGTAGCTTTGGTTAATGGAAAGAAGTATATTCTTGTAATAGTGGATGATTTTTCTAGATTCACGTGGGTTTATTTTCTTTGTTCGAAAGACGAAACTCCAAAGATCATCAAGAAATTCATTGCTCAAGCTTAATTGAATTACAAAGCCAAAGTTTGCAAGATTCGGACTGATAATGGCACTGAATTCAAGAATGCAACTCTCAAAGCTTATTATGAAAAGTTAGGTATTATGCAACAATTTTCAATTGCTCGCACACCTCAGCAAAATGGAGTAGTAGAACGACGTAATCGTACTCTGGTTGAGGCTGCTCGCACAATGCTTATTTTTTCAAGGTTACCTGAATTTCTTTGGGCTGAAGCAGTTGCTACAGCATGTTTTACTCAAAACCGGTCAATCATCAACACACGACACAATAAAACACCTTATGAGCTATTACGTGGACGAAAGCCAAATGTTGAATATTTCCATGTGTTTGGCTCATTGTGTTATCCGACAAATGACCGTGATGATCTTGGGAAAATGAAACCAAAAGCAGACATTGGAGTTTTTATTGGTTATTCGGAAACATCAAGAGGTTTTCGAATATATAACCGTCGCACCAAAAGGATTATGGAGACTATTCATGTCAAGTTTGACGAGCTTACAACAATGGCTTCTGAACACGATTGTTTAGAACCCGATCTTCAACGATTTAATAATCCAAATTCATCAGATGACTTAATGAATACTCCTTCAAAAGAGGATTTGGATAATTTGTTCGGTCCAATGTTTGAAGATTATTTTGAGCGAAAATCTTCTGATACTACCATCAAGACTTACCCTCTACATCTTCAATCATTGTTGACACACATGAGGTTCCTCCTGTTGTTACAACATCTGACGAACAAACTTCTCCAATCTCTCTACAAGAGTCTGATGAATTCAATCAAGTAGATTCTGCTGACTTTGATGGTAATACACAGTTTGTCCATTATTCTCTGAATCATGAGGAAATTGAGTCATCAACAACAAATCTTGAACCATCAAATGTGGCAGAATTTCCATCAAGTATAACCCTCGACTCAAATTTGGACAAAAACATCTCCTAGACCAAGTCATTGAGACCTTCAAACCTGTTATGACTCGTCAACGGCTACATACTGATTCTGAGGTTTGCATGTACGCATTAACATTAAGCACTATTGAACCAAAGAACATCAAAGAAGCTATATAGTTGGATTGAGTCTATGCAAGATGAGTTGAATCAATTTGAAAGACTTTAAGTTTGGGAATTGGTTCCACGACCAGGAGGAAAGAATGTTATTGCTCTCAAATGGCTTTTGGAAGAATAATGTGATGCAGAACATATTGTGGTTCAGGAACAAACCATCAGTCTTGTGCTAAAGGTTATGAAGCAAGAAGAAAGGCATTGATTTGAGGAGTCATATTGCTCCAGTTTTCTCGTCTTGAGGCTGGTTCGAAATTTCAATGCCTTTCTGCTCATAGGAATACACATCTTTCAAATGGTGTCAAAACGGCTTTTCTCATGGTCCTTTTGAAAGAGAAGTTTAATGTCAGCCAACCTATAGGGTTTTTATTGACCTTGATTTCATAATCACGTCTACATGGGGGGGGGGGTGTGGATTTGGGGTGGTGGGGGGGGTAGATAAAGAGCTCTATACGGTCTTAAGCAAGCACCTCGTGCATGGTATGACAAATTGTCTTCTTTTCTAATTGAACATGGGTTCAATAAAGGTATAATTGACCCAACTTTGTTCACTAGACGTCACGGGGGAGACATATTACTTGTTCAAGTATATGTAGATAACATTATTTTTGGATCTACAAATCTAGATTTTTCAAAAAGATTTTCAAACTTAATGAAAAACAATTTTGAAATGTACGATTATTGGTGAACTAAAGTTCTTTCTGGACTTCAAAAGGTTCAATCAATCCTTCCCCCGTGGCATATTCATAGTCAGTCACAAATGCATAGAGTTGTTAAAGAAACATGGTCTAGATGAATGAGTCCCTCCATAGCACACCAATGCAACATAGAGACTGATGCAGATTTTACAGTTACTCTACTGAATCAAACGACAGTATCCGTCGTATGATAGGAGGGCTTATGTATCTAACAGCCAGTCGACCAGACATAGCCTTTGCTACTTTTGTATGTGCACGTTATCAAGCACGACCTACGGTCAAACACCTCAAAGAGGTCAAACAGAATCTCCGGTACCCAAAAAGGAAAACAGTCCTATAACATGTGACTATGGTATCTAAAGATTCTGGATTTGAACTAATTGCATATTCAGATGCGGACCATGCAGGTTGTAAAGATGATTGTAAAAGCACATCAGGAGGATTGCAATTTTTAGGTGGAAAGCTCGTGAGTTAGAGTTCAAAGAAACAAATTGTTACTTGCGATGTCTTACTGCAGAAGCAAATAAGTTTTCATTGTCTGCATGCTGTGCTCAAGTGATATGGAGCGTACTCAACTGCTTGACTATGGATTTAAATACAATCGGATTCCGATGTATTGTGATTCCAAGAGTGCCATTGCTATTTCATGCAATCCAGTCCAACATTTAAAGACAAAGCACATTGACATCCGATATCATTTTATTAAAGAACACGTTGAGAGGGGTACTGTGGAAATTATACTTGCGGAACATAATACAAATAGCGATCTATTATTAATGCCTTCCAAAAGAACGCTTTGAGTACTAGTTCATCGATTGGTATGAGATTTAATGACTAACAACTCATGGAAAGTCTGACAAAGTCATCTTCGTGAAAAGATCATACATCACAATCATGTAAATAAATATTAAAAAAAAAAGAAAAAATTTCAAAATTTTCAAAAATAACAAAAATATTTGTCACATTTTTATATTAAAAAAAATTTTAGAGTTTTATTTTTTGCCATGACTTTTAGTCCTAATTTGCATAGTCTACTATATTCATTATCTAACTCATTTTCGTCTAGTAATGATTGGTCGTCACTAAAATATTCGGTTTCGGAAAGTATCTGTTATCACGATTCGCCCTTATAACACAAGATCCAGAGGCTTGGTAAAATGGAAAAGAAAAGTATCCATATTATTATTAGAGAGAAAAAGATAAGAGATGGGAAGTTGTGTGTGTTGTTGAGAGAAAACACACACACACACTTTTACAAAAGTGAGCTTCACCCCTCCATGGAAGTATGGAGGGGGTATTTATAGTCCTAGTGACACACAACTATCGTAGCTTGTCATTATTAGTCCCTATGTGTCACGCTATAAATAAACTAATGTAATTCCGTGTTTGTCACCATATTTTAAGGCTAACAATCTTCCCCCAATATGTGGACATATACAGAATTACTTACAATGTTCCTAACAAGTACAAATACAATTAAATAAAGTCTTCCAAAGCGCTTCCAAAGCTGAAGTTGTCTTCTGAGTTCTCCTTGTCTTGAAACTTGTACTCCAGCTTGGATCTTCATTGTCTTTACTTGTACAGGAACCATTGTAGTATGCATGAACTGGATTAACTTCCCCCCAATCCATGCAGCATGTCTTAAAAAGCTTTCTTCATAGACTCCTTTTTGGCGAAGTTTCTGAATCAGCTTCCCCCCAAACCAACATCCCTATCTTAAGCAGATTCTGAAACATTGATGTAGCTTGAACAATCTTCTACTTGTCATCAAAGTGCACAGCGGAATTTTGTAGAAGTCAAACCACACCAAATACTCCTGCTTCTTGTCATTAGGGCTTGGTGAATATTCGTTCGGGGGTGCATGCGAGAAATCAACAACAATTCTTCTCACGTATGCAGAATACTTCAATTTGGATAAATGGTATTTTATAAAAAAAATTTTCGAGGGGGAGTTTTTTAGTTGAAAAAGTAACAATGAATTTAACAAAATTGTCACTTCAAGGGGGAGTGTTTGAAAAGATTCATTGTTTAAGAGGGAGTTGGGTAAATTCGAAAACAAAAATTCAAAATCATAAAGTACAAGGACTGAATGTGTAAATTTTTCAAAATTTTTTAAAATTTTTCGGTAAAAATCAAGTACAGGAATGAGTAAATTTTTCAAAAGTTTTTGGTAAAAGGTAAGTACAGGGCTACAAATGTCAAATTTACAAACTGTTTTCGGTGGCTATATAAAGGATTTTCATTTCATTTTCTACTTTTCCTTTTTACCGAATCTATTTACCGAATTTGAGTAGAAGTGTGTTTTTCGATAACTAAGTTCATAACAACGATTGTAACTTCACTTCTTACTCAAACGTAAGTGTATATATATGTTTTAGGTGTTTTTGAGGAATTTGGGATTACCGAGTTTGAACTCGGTAAAGATGAGGTTTACCGAGTTTAAGCGTAAAAAGTGTCTTACCGAGTTTTTGTACTTTCTAAATAATCTTAGGCTTAGATTTAGTGTAAAAAGTGAATTAAGGCCATAAAATGATCATAGAATCGTTAGGATTGAATTTTGATTAAACTCGGTAGAACATTACCGAATCTGTCAGTTTACCGAGTTTACTTTCTTGTGCACAGGTTTATTGTCAAAATCGGTAAGGTCAACAGGTCAAAATCGGTAGTCAACAAAAGTCAAATTCAGTAAAGGTTAATGGTGAAAATCAGTTTAAGGGCCTGTTTGGTTTGGGTGGTTGGACTGGGTTTTGGGTTATAAAGTTCAAATAAGTCGTTTGGTTGCCTATTCAATATCAGGTTTAAGATTGAGTAGTAGTTTTTTTTTTGTCGTATCCCCTTTTTTTTGTCTTATCCCATATAAACGTCCTTACAATATATAATATATATATATATATATATAAGTATATATATATATATATGTATATATATGCATATATATAATATATATGTATATATAAGATCAATAAAAAGACAAATATTCTGAGAAGAATAAAAAGATTTATTTTTTAAAAAGTTCTCAAAAAAATTCTGAAAAAAATTTCACAAGATCGTGTATTTGGTTGCCCGAAAAAGTTGTACAGGAAGTTTTACTAAAATTGTATAATTATTGCCGAAAACAATTATGAAAAAAACGTTGTACATTAAATCTGCTTTTTTTGTGCATCAAAAATTCGTTTATTTGTACCCAACTTCTTTGACTTTTTGCATCAAAATTATTTTAAATTGCGCATTCAAACTATAACAAGTTGAAAATTTTGTGCATCAAAAATTTTTTGTGCATCAAAATTTATTTTTTGCGCATTAAAAAGACATATAAAAACTCATAATTAAAAACTTCTTTTATAAAAGTTTTATGCACCAACATACCTGATTTTATGGAATTTTTTTAGAATTTGGAGAGAACTTATTTTAAAAAAAGTTTCTTTTTATCCTTCACTACGAATATTTGTCTTTTTATTCAAACCTTCCAATATATAAATATAAAATATATATATATCTATATATAAATAAATATCTAAAATATATAAATTATATATCTATAATAATTTCTAGTTTATATTTTAATATATAAAACAATTTTAAATATTTTTTTTCTCTCCTATCTTAAATCCAAATCCAAATCCTAAACCAAATTCAAATCAAAATCCAAATCCAAATCATAAACCCATCTTCATACCAAACGGACCCTAAAACAATAAAAGTACTTGTACACGATATGTGTTTTGTCATATGTTTTTTTTAAGTGAAAGGTGGTGAATATACATTACGAATCAAATATTGGCCACAACACAAAAGGTTGACATCAAAATGAATGAAAACATGCATCATCGATCATTGCATTGTTGCACCATTCTATCTTCTTTAATACATAAGAGATATTCACGTATGTATATCATATAAGTAGTGTTGAAGTTTTCGGTTCGGTTTGGTTTTCGGGTTGACCCCAAAAAGAATTTCGGTTTTCGGATTGACCCAAAAATTAATTTCGGTTATCGGTTCGGCTCAGTTTTCAGGTTGACCCAAAAAAAATTGACCGAACAACGCGATAACCGAACCGATTAACACCCCTACATGTCATATAAAAACACAATGAGACTAGAATAAATTTGGCAATATCTAAACCCATTAGTAAGCCCATTTTTCTTGAACAGCCCATTCCCTTGATGTTCTGATTAGAAAGCCCTCTGTATATAGCTAGCAATTGATAATCACCATGAGCTTTTCTAAAGTAGAAAAAAATCATAGTAATAGCTTATAATCCACCACCTAATTGAAATGTTTCATTGTGTTGTGACATTGACATTAACTTTGTTATATTTCGACAACTACACACCTTCTTCTCCGTTATGCCCGTTTTCATCTACTTAAGTTCCACTGTTCAAATAACCTATTTTACCTTTTGAGTTTTTTTTAAACGGCAAGTTAGTTGTTAGTAATTCGAGCTCACAGTGACATTCAAATCGGCAGTATGCAAGACTCGAATCTTCGCCTTAGGGGGTAAACCCCACTCTTTTTTCGCTCATGAAGGAAAATCCACACGGTAAGGCTCGAACCCGAGACCTCTCGCATGTAACAACCTTCCCAAGGTTACCTTTGATGGCCATCTAAGCTAGCCCAAATGGTTATTTTACCTTTCGAGTTACTTTGTTAATATATTTATGTCATCTTTAAGATGCATCAAATACAAAACAAAATTATCATTTCGGTTCTCATGATATCTTTTATTTTTACAATGTATGATTGTGGATAATTGTCCTTTTAAGCCGTATATTTTGGAATGGGTTTCAAATTCAATGCACAAGGTACTATATGTTAGATTACGTGGACATCAATTATGAGGAGAGACCAAATTGAATCGAGTTGACTTGAAGTCAATAATTATTATACAACCACTGGGAATTTAACCCGGGCGTTACGGTGGGACTAATTTATTACTGTGGCGTATCGGTCAATCAAGCCCATATAACTTATTAAGACTATGTAAATTTGCAAGGGATTAATCAAGACCCTCTCATCAAAACTGTCTCATCATGACCCGTTACAAACCCTCCTCCCCCTCTTCATTTCTAGAAAAGATCAATACGTACACGGAGCTCGTCCATATTAGTATCTTCCTCCAGGATGATCAACTGTAGTAGAAATGACAGCCGCACAATTCCAATATAATAGGATTAAGTCATATCTTTCTTTTCTTTACGACGTAATCAACCACAAAGTGTTAAGAGCCATACCTTTCTTTTCTTTACGACGTTATCACCTGAAAATCCACACACACAGAGATTAAGAAAATACGTTCCAGCACACACACACACACAAAGATTAATAGAACAAATATATAGATTTTAAATACGGTTGCGTACTGCACGCACTAAGCTGCTGAAGCCGCCAACTACATAAATACAGAAATGTTGTGTAGTTATCTTAAGGATACTCGGGTAAATTATATTTTTATTTTATTTTACTTGATAATTAATGTTTTCATTTACATTTTAGTACCATCAGCTTGAATGTTGGAGCACTTTTTGTGTTTGGACTATATGGATAAGATAAAAGGTAGACTATATGGATAAAGATAAAAGGTCTGAATGCCTTATTTGAAATTATTTTTTTTGGTAAAGGGTGTTACCCCGGTAAATATATAAACCAAAAGACCAAAGTTAGGAACAAATGGAATACGGCAGAGGTACCGTATTAACCTCAAGCAAATAAACAAGCGTTTATGACAGGCCATAAACACAGTAAACCTAGCTATTTGAAATTGCAGATACTTCTAGAAAAATGCAGAGCCAATAAGTATGCAGTGGTTGTAGAAGCATTTTAGTTTATCCGAAAGGCGGTTCAAATGTGTGTTGTGCATTGTGTAATGTTGTTACCTCTGCCCCTCTTCCTGGTATTACTTAAATGTTCTTAGAAAAAGAGTAAACAAACCTCTTGACCACCACTCAAAATTAACAATAACAATTAGATGTGCAGTAAAATTGTAGTAAAGAAAATTTTAAAATATAAGATCTAACCCACTAACCGACGAACATGTATTAAAAAAGACGGCAAACGCACCACCGAAAAGGTTTCTAGCAAACCTGCACATTCCATTTCCGCAACAATTTGCATTTCCAAAGCCTCCTACATCTTGACCTCAACCGCATCACATTGTGCTTCAACTTCTCTCACCACAACCAAAAGATTCTCCCTATCCATCTCAGTCACCTGCAACACATTATAACATGTCTAGTAAGAAAAAGAGGTACACTAATCTATCCATTAAGGATAATTAGTATGTGAAAGCTTAAATTTTGAACACTATAAAAACAAACCCACTACTCCACAACTCCCTCTCAACGTTCCACTAACAAACATTCAAAGACAAACTATCAAAGATGTGTTTTGATAAAAGTTGGATGTATCGTGTAAGTGAACATTTTAGAAAAAGTAATCAAGATCAGATTTTGAACCATACACATGAAAAACCCCAACCTCTTCGACTTAAAAATCATCATGTGACTCTTTAGTATTCACAATGTTTCCTTCATCCCAAAGAGGACTACTGCATGTTGCCTTTTTGTTCTTCCACTCAGCTGCGCATGTGTAGCAAAATTCGTATCCACATCTGCAAAAATTAAGCGTTTAGTATAATGGCAGAAGACAATTGTGATTGCAAAACTCGAAAATTCATTGACATAGACATCAAGACATTGATAGCAAAGTATGCTATTCAAGTTCTACCCACGGATACCCACGTTTTCTGTACGGAAATTGTCGGGCAATAATAGAGTGATGAAATTTCAAGCCGTTAATTTTTAATGGACCAATCTATGTCATATTTTAGTTAATCGATAAAGGTTCTATCTCGTTACATTATCAATATAATTTTTTTCTATAAAGGAAACGGGTTGGATGAATCGAAAGTAAGTCAAAATGTATTCAGAATGCTGAAAAATATGCCTATAAACATATCTAGTAGGCTAACTATCAATGCAAGTAAAAAAAAAGAGACGACGTTGTTGACAGATTCACTCGATTACCGATTTGATGCATAACTCAGCCCAAGTGTACTATCAGTTATCATGTGTCACAATGACTATCTCTTATCATGTGTTGATTCATGTACTCAAATCGAAAGGTCTATGAACATGCATGGAGCTAAACCTCTCCGATGCCATCAAATGTTTCCTACCCCTCTTCTTATTTCAGGCCACTTATTATCTCATATTCTACTACTGATTATTATCCATGAATGAACGGCAGCTACTATTTCGCCTACGGCCAGACGCGGCAAGACGCATACTACGACATTTATGGTCATATTAATCTATTAACATAATCTATACTTTATAAGTTCAAGGCGTTTCCAAACGATAGCAAACGAAGTAGTATTGAAAGGAAGCACAAACACCCTCAAAAATCAAATCAAGTTCCAAATTATTTAAACCTTAGTATAGAAATCCCTTAATCCAAATAGATACAAATTAAACATATTAAACTAAAAACCTAAAATTAAATTAAATTTGGGAAAAATGATACTAACCTTAATATTATGCAAATAAACACAAATATCAGCAATGATCATCACGCATCTAAAAATCACTTCTCTTCTCATTCTCCTCAAAACCTGCCTTTTTCTCCTTCTTCGATTTATTAAATTTGGGAGATACAAATTAATGTTGTTAGAAATCCCCCCAACACCACTCATCTCTGTGAATGAACTAAATTGACGATTGTGGAAGTATAATGGATTATATGTGCTTGTGGAAGTAGTTTCCTGTACAGAGAAGATTTTTGAGTATCTAATGTGTGTTAGATAAGCCCATTGACAGCCCGCAACTTTTTTGTCGCCATGCATCTAAAATAAGCCCACCAAAAAACCTTAGCAATACGACGTCGCATCATGGAAATTAGTATATTGTTGAATACTACAATTACCATGATGACGACGCCGTTTCGGGAGGTGTGCTCCCGCGAGTTCTTGGGCTGCCAGTTGGGCCGGCCCAAAAGTTTTTTTTTACTTGATAATCCACCGGCTCACAATTGAAAAAAAAAACTTTACAAAACGGACCCTCAACTTTTAATTTTATCCGCGGAAAGATTTTCGAGTTGCGAACAAAACGAGCCAAATATTGCAATGTTTCTGAAATACGCACGATCTTATAAAAAATCTTCACGTTTAATATAAATAGGAAAAAAAAACCTAACAAATCGTACCCTCAACTTTTAACTATTCACGATTTTTTTTATATAATAAACTTTATTTATTGCATATATAATGCATATCCACAAATTTATTTAGATAAAAAAATACACGCGGAGATATCTTCGAATTGCGAACAAAATGAGCTCAATATTGCAACGCTTTTGACATACGTAGACTGTTCCAAAGTAAAAAAAAAATATTCCACCGGCCCAAAATGGATTAAAAAAATTATAAAACGGACCCTCAACTTTTAACTATTTACAGCTTCTTATATAATAAACTTTATTTATCAAATATATAACACATATCTACCGATTCATTCAGATAAAGGAATACCCGCAGAAAAATCTTCTAATCGCGAACAAAACGAGCACAATATTGTAATGCTTCTGGAATACGCACGCTTTTATAAAAGATGTCAAAAATGTTTGGATCCTTAATCAGGCTCCTTCTAACGCATGTGGTCGGCCCAAATGGTAAATCTATAATATATATGGACAAAAAGTACCCCGCGTGTTATTCTTTGTTACAATAACGATTGTATACCAAAAAATTGTTAAAACATGCCAATATACCGAAACCACACTATTATCGAAGCTAAATATCTTTCGACATTAGGATAGCCCCCGCCGCAACGCGCGGGCAATACGCTGACTTGTTATATCAATAAATAAGTTGCTTAGAGCACTATGTGTTGTCGGGTTGGTTATCGGGGGATATTATAGCAGAAAATGTTATCATATCAGTTTTTTTCTTTGTAACTCAAAATGTATAACTTAACAAAAATACACTTCATATATCACTCAAATTACTGATCAACCTTGAACCTTACATTGAACCCAATAAAAAAAAAGCCTTATAACTCGATTGGTGATTTTGACGAAAAATCCTATAACGCGATGAGGAGTGTGATGCCAAGCCATAAGACACAGTTATAAGGCTTTAATTTACTATACCGAGTGTTCTTAATCTCATATCCATATATAGACAAATGCACAACTATCCTAATATACGTTGCCAATTTGTATACTTTGCATAAAGTTATGCCAAAAACTTCAAAGTAAACCATTATAAAGTTTTTGGTGATAATCTTACAATAGAATAAGACATTTTTAAGAAAATGTGGTGTCGGTATCTTGGACACTTAAACTAGTGGTGGTAATATAGAATGTCGTAATCGAAAACAGTATGACAAATAGTGTGCGAGTGTGTGGACCAAATCAACATTACTACTTATTTTCTTGTTTTCTTCTATCCACTATCCACTACTTATTTTTCAACCAAATCAAGAAACTCAATTCCAACATTACTATTTCATACTTTTTCTTAAATCTCATTTTTGGACCATCTATGTCTTTGCCACGCTTAATTTAGGTGATGTTTACATCTTGTTAAAGCATATAATACCAATGAGAAGGTAAAACTTTATGATATGTCATTTTTAATTAATTTTCACATTTACGTACACATGATGGATGCAGTGTCATTGCTGAGTTAGCGGAGGCAATGTCCAAATATAACTAAACATGATATTCAAAAATATATGGTGACGATCTAGCTTTAATTTTTTTGAGTTTTACATCACTCTCGTACACCGGAAATAGAGTTTCATAAATATTTAAAAGATAATTTCATATATCGCCAATATTTTGACGTTGGAACTGAAAATTGAGGCAACAACTATATAAGACCATCGGGTGCAGTGGCTTGCACCCTTCGCCAATCGTATGTATACCGGTCACCAAGCCAAGTCACTGCACCAATCCCCCCTCTCACCAAACATTTCACCAAAAGTGAGTCTCAAAAGTGGAGTTTAGGCTGAAGTGTACTGGAGATGATTTTTTTAGGTGTGTGAATAAGATATAAGTGAAAATGGAAAAATCTGATGTGGCGCATAGGTAGCAGTTTAGCTTAAGCCAATGCACTTGATGCTTTAAAGAGTTATGCGGAGGCACACCTTACATATTCTCGTATACGGCTCTGGATGGTTGGTTAATTAAAATTGTCAGTTAGTTAACAACGTATGATAAGTTAGATGAGTAAAATTTAGCTTAACAAAGTAGATGGAATTGGTCGCGTGGCGTTCTCATATTACTATATTATACATTAGGCATGCGGACCGCGTCGTTTTGATATTAGCGAGGGTTGTTTTGGATTAAGTGAGGTCGTTTTGGAGTAAATGAGGTCGTTTTGGTCCATTTTCTTTTTGGGTTGTAATTAGGTTTAGCTGGCCCGATGGCGTTACAAACTAAGCACCGAGGAAGTGTGCTCGATACTCTCCAGGTTTATCTTTTCAACATGTGGGGTGGTGTTAATAAAATTGCATTGGCAGTTGTATGGCTAATGGTGGTTCACATATTAAGGGTATGTTTTACGTTGTATTGTTTATTCGTGTAGATTTGATTATGTTTTAAGCGTGTAAGATTTTGGAAATTGTGTATTGCATGTGGTGTTTGGAATTGATTTTTTTTTAGCTGGTTTGTTTAAGTTCATGCGGCTTTAAGCGTCGATTTAGGTTATCGCATTGCCAGTTGTATTGTTGATTGTGGTACTCGGATTAAGGGTATGTTTATTGTTGTTGTTGTTGTTGTTTCGTGTAAGTTTGATTATGTTTTAAGCATGTAAGATTATGAAAATGGTGTATTGCATGTGATGTTTAGAAGTGTTATATTTTTTAGCTGATTTGTTTAAGTTCTTGCAGCTTGAAGCGGCTTTTTGGGTTACTGTATTGCCAGCTATATCGTTGTTTGTGGTTTTCAGATTAAGGGTATGGTTTTTTGTCGTCGTTGTTGTTATTTCTCTATTTTGATTATGTTTTACACATGTAAGATTTCAGAAATGGTGTGTTGCATTTGGTGTTTCGAAGTGCTTTTCGTTGCTATATAGCATTTCGTTTTGTGGTTTTATACATGCCATTTTGTAACAGGGTCATTAGATGTTGTTAACTGCACCGTTAGATAGCCAATTTAGATATGAATATAAATATGTATTGTGTGTTTATGAATTTGATCTGACTTTGGGTTGAAGCGCATCTTGGCAATGCATTTATATTAATGCATATTTTGTATATGCGCTTATACATTTTTATAGCCTTGAGCGTCTGTTGCTCCTTTTATACATTCTTTTTCAAACAAATCTGACATAATGGTGGCGTAGCGCCAAGTGGTTGGCACCATTTTGGTTTTTACAAATTCACATTTTGTGTTTTTGGAAGACTTTAATGTAGAACGATGTCACTTGTTTGTTAAAGCGGTCATTTTGTGAAGTCCTTGTGTCATTTGGTTAGTTGGGTTGTTAAGGTTTGTGTGCCTTGATGAGGTATGCCATCATATGTCTTAAGAGGACATGTATATTGCATGATTTACTGTGCCTAAAGAATATGGGTTTTAATGTGGACGCATACATAGGTTGGGCTTAATTCGGCAGTGATGATTTTTATTTTTATTTCCTTGCGCAAAATAAGAGGATGGATTATTGTGAGATTTATTTAAATCGGCAACCTCTCTGATCGCAATCGAGACATGAATTAATCAAAGTTATATTTTTTCTCAAATGTGTGACCAGTAATCTATTGGATGGAGCTTTAGAATACTATGGTTGGCAATGATGATAAATCTATATTACATTTATTGTCTAAATGGCATTGATATAAATTTTAGAATAACTGTATCGTGGCCGAGAAATTTTATTGATTTAGCCATGATTTTTTTTTATTTTTTCCTGATGCGGACTTACAAATATGGGTCATCTTTTTTTAACAGTATCTCAGCCTTTGAAAAGTGTAACAAGCACGCCTAATGAATAACAGTTGTTTCGATGTTTAGACATCTGATAACGCTCAAATTGAGTATATTTTTAAAAGCGTTATTCTGGGTTTTTGTACATGTTATTTGGTTAATCTAACGAACTTTTGCTACTAATTTGCACAAAGTTATGTTTTCATGTTTGTAGCTAGCCAGGTTCAAGAGAATAGAGAAAAAAATAAAGGAACGATCAATAAACGAAGATTTGTGCAAGTACGAAGAACTCTCGACAAATTCAAGTCTCGTGGAGTGTATTTGAGAAGATAAAATCATGAAGTTGTTACTCTCAAGACTCTCGTGGAGTAAATCTCATCGGTCTTTCTGACGGCGTCAATAGTACACGGTGACGGCTTATGATGGCGTCAAAATGAGGCGGTGAGGAAAACCCTAATCCAAGATCAATGATGTGACAACATGGAATGTTAATTTTGAATGAAAACGTGTATAATGAGATACTTATAATGAGATGCTTAATTTTGATGATCAAAAGTTCACACGAAAACCCAATAACTACTAGAAAACCCTAATCTTTAAGTATAAAACCTAGCTTTTATAAATCAACCTCTAACTTATGTATAACATTTTAATCAAAGCTTGCAAGACCCTTTGTTCTTCACCTCCTTGCTTCCGAAATTATGTAAGGAAAATGGAGAGTGTGTGTTTTGAAGTGATGAAATTAATAAGGAATAGAAGTGTTCTAGTTATAAGGATAAAGGGTAAGACTTTTGTGGCATGGGAGATATCTAGGGGACAAGGTTATGACATGGAAATGATGAAAGGTAAGGGGAGGGGGAGGGTTAGGAGTGTGGAAGGAAGAAAGCAATGTGGCCGGTTTTGATGTGATATAGTTGGTGATTATTAGGTGTAGTATAGATTTTTGATGTATTTTATGTACAATATATAAGGGGCCAGTTTGTTTAATAAAAATGGGGGAGGAAATGACTATATTTTAATAGTGTATAAGTATTTAGGGTATTGGTAAAGGTGCTGATACGTATTAAGTAAGTTGTGCATGCATGTATGAAATATAGAGCAAGTTTAGAAAGGCTTATGTAAAGATATGTAAAACCGTATGCAAATGAATCGTAAACTATGCTCTCGAGAATGATAATATACTTGTATAATTTAGACTCAAATTAGTCTAGTAACGAAATACGTTCAAAGTTGTTTCTCGTTGTAAGCGGGATAAACTCTCGGTTATAAGTTAAATCAAGTATTCACGTGTTCAAAGTAAAATGTTTCATGTTTATAAATAATTGTTAACCCGAAGTTGTCAGTTGTCACAAAGTTCTTGAAGGTGTGCCATTCTTCTTTAACAATCGAAAAATAAAGTTTGGGTCATAAAAAGGTTTGGTCAAGAAGGTGCTGGAAAATTGAGATTTGGTTGCCATCAACAGTATAATTGTATTAGTGTATGCAAAGCCACATTGCAAAATGTATGGAATTCACATATTGACTTAAAAATTAGATTGTTGGGGGGGGGGGGGGGGGGTTAATAGACAAATAAGTTATTAAAGTTTGGGAAAATGTTCGTCTAAGTTACTATAGTTTAAAACGTTACAAACAAGTTACTAAAGTTCATCTTATCTCCCACATCCCGATAAGGAAGCAACAGGTGGAGAAGATGCCCACTTCCTCTATGTAGATGAATCGGTGGTTGGGTTGATGTCGGTATAAATGTTGGATTATATTCCCGTTCACTAATGTCTAGTTTTGTGAGAACCATACAAGGTGCACCTAAGTATGTCATTGACCCAACCAATGTTTTTGCTATAGCTCACTCAGTCATCACAACAAAAGGATCTTCTACCGCATGCATCATAACCCTTAAAGACGATGGTCTTCATGCCATCAATCAATCTGGGGGATAGTGTGTTCGTAGTGAAAAGAGATGTGTGCACTATCTTTCCGTCCCCTATAGAACAACATGACTTCAATTTTACGTACACGGAAATGAAGGCAATCAACCAAGTTTTGGTCAAGTAAGTAATATAATACTCTATATATTCTTGACTATAATTTTCGCTAAGTTACGACACTTGTGAATTTTGATGGTCGATGGTAAACAAGTTTTCAAGATTCCAGTGGAAGCGGGTGATATTATCGTGGCGGGAACTGATAGCTAGATTGTTTGACAACTTATATATCAAGGAAGTTACATTGTTGGTGGTTCAAGGGGTTAGGTCAAAGGTGAGCCCTGAGGTAATGGCTAAAAATATTGCAAGTTGAGTAACTCATTTAATAAACTCGTGAACTAGAGTAATTTGTTTGTAATGTTTTAAACTATAATAACTTAGGCGGACATTTTCCCAAACTTTGTCTTTTTATTTTAATTTGAATAGTTCATTCGGTTGCCCACCCTGGGAGTAACTAGAGTGTATTTTTTTTCAAGCTTCAGTAACCCATTTAATAAACATGTGAACTAGAGTAATTTGTTTGTAACGTTTTAAATTATGGTAATTTAGGCGAACATTTTCTCAAACTTTAATAACTTCTTTGTCTATTTTACCATTGTTTGGGTTTAATTTTAGTAGGCTATGTGATAAAAACGAAAAACATTTAATAAATATAATATGATTGACGATAATGATGTTACTAAACAAAGTTTTTCGATATAATTACTATATAAATATGTGCATTTGAAAATGCCCCGCCGTAACGCGTGACCGCCATAACTCTCATCATGTACAAAACGCGAAACATTAGATGCTAGAACACTCGCATCAAAACATACACCCCAAATGAAGTGAATATATTTTATCATGAGTAGACCTCACTCACTCACTCGATGGATAACTTTAGTATACTATATATATTTTCTCTCTCTTAATAATAATGATATCCATCCTCTCTGTTAGTATTTGAAAAGAAGATTGGATATTGAAAAGCGTTCGATCTGTTGTAGCTTCCATCCCAATACAAATCCATCAAATTCTCCCATGTTTGAAAAGAAGATTGGATAAATCATAACTCAAAGGGTTTTCTATCATTCTACATGGTATCAGCCATTAAGATCCTAAACCCTAATCACGTATCTTCCGCTCAAAAACACTAACCTTCTTCACAAAATAGTTGTCCTCCGGTCATCGACAACTCGTCGATGATTCAGAGGGATCCTTGTCAAACCCTCAATCAAAAAAAAAAACCTAGCCGCCATCGTCATCATCACTAGCCCTCAAAGAAAAGCATGACGTCATCATCACCAGCCATTCTTCTAATATTATCGTGATCTTTTTTACTTGTGTCGGATCTGAAGATCTGTTTCCTGATCAACAAGACCGTGGTGCAGCAGCTATTATTTTTAAGTTTTAGTATTTGTTTGTTGTGTTGGTGATTTGTGCTAAGGTCACAAATCCACACAATCGTTATTTGTGTTGGTGATTTGTGCTAAGGTCATAAATCCACACAATCGTATGTTGTTGTTCGTGCTTCGGTTATATTGGTTTGTCTAGGTTTATCAGTTCACGACTTCAAGTTTGAAGATTGTTTGAAGACGCTTATTGTCGGATGTCTTCATCGCTATTATTTCTTTTAATGTTTTGTCTTTTTTTTTTCTTTCCTTTTCTAGTTTACTACTCCAGTCCGAGCTTTTGCGATTTTGCCGCTCGGACTGCGGGGGAGTATTAGTAAATAAATAGGCACAAGCCCATTTGTGGATTTAGGGTATTAGGGTTTTACCACTATAAATAGTGGTCAATAATAAATCATAACTCAAAGGGTTTTCTATCATTCTACATATATATGTGTGTGATATTCTTTATAACCAAATAATTAGATTAACATGATGAAGAAAAATGGTAACTCTCGAACAAGTTTGTTAATTCAACAAGAAATTATCACCACTTGCCGCCATCGACCACTCATTAACCCGATGGTTCTTATCATCCTCATACTCCCTATGCTTGTTCTTCTATTCCTATTTTTCCTATCACATGTTCCAGAAATTATCAAACCAGCTTCCTTTAAATCTACTTTGAGTTGTTTTAATCTTTTCCTTGTACTCCTTGTCATTCTTTTTCACAATTTTGATCCTAAGGTCGACGGCCCCTCTACCAATAAAGGTGTTAACGACGAGAGTCATTTTTATGATTCAGGTAATATTAATTTTTATTTGCACATTTATAATTTTAACAAATGTAGTTATACTAATTCATTTATCCTTGTCATATTGTGCAGTAGATTGGCTCGTGAGGGATGAAGAGATTGATGCTTCTGGAAATAGTGATGATCAGCGCACACCTATACCACCGATGCCATGGATACATGTGAATTCATGCAAACTTGATCCGCAAGTAAGTGATGCTACGGCTAAAATAACATCATCGGATGATCATAGGATCAAGAGAAAGAGAAGGCAATATCGACCAAAAGTAAAGAATATACGTCATGCCACGCCTATACCACCAGCTCCACCTCTGCCTAGAGCTCCATCTCTAGCTCAAGCACCGGCTCCGGTACAAGGAAAAAAGTCTATCTTCCAAATTATGTTTAAAAAACCAAGAAAAGCTACACATATCCCTTTCGTTACTACAACAGTGCCACCGCCGCCACCACCACCACCATCATGGTCATTATTCTCTAACTGTTTCACGTCGAGAAATAAAATAAAAAATATTCCTTCATCAAAAAACTCAAAACTACCACCACTACCACCAACAGGACCACCACCGCAACCAGAACCTCAACGGCAACGCTATGACCAACAGAGTTCTATTTGCAGCAGCTCAGAGTCGTCGTGTTTACCACCACCACTACCACCTCTTAATATGCCTGAAATGAAAGATAAATATTATGGCGATTTTGTTAGGCTAGGGAGCTACAATAGTAATACTTCTAGTTCACCGGACCTTCAACCAATGGGTCAACCGCCAACTTTTATAAAAGGTGAGATTATTAATTGTCATCATATCAAACCATGAAATCATTAATAACTTTTTAACAAATGTAGTTTTACTAACTCATGTCTCATTGTTATATTGTACATTAGATTGGATGAACATGACCGATGAAGCAATGGACGCGTCAGGAAATAGTGATGATCAACGCACACCTACACCTCCACTGGTGCCATGGATACATGTGAATTATAACAAACCTAATCCTCAAGTATTTGATGATACAAATGAAAAGTCTTCATCAGATGATCAAAGCTACGACACAAAGAGGAAGAGAAAGTCATATAGACTGAGATTAAGAAATAAGCATCGTGTCACATCCTCTATACGAGCTGTTCGTCACGCTCGAGCCCCAGCTCCAGCTCCAGCTGCTCCGTCTCAAGCTCCAGCACCGGCACCGGCATCAACACCACCACCTGAGTCTATCTTCAGAAGTATGTTTAAGAAATAAAACAAAGATAAACAAACTCACCCTGATACTGCAGCACCAACACCGCCAACGTTACCACGATCATTTCTTAATAACATATTTAAGGTCGAAAACAAAAACAAAAAACTCACTTCATCAAAAACCTCACCACTACCACCACTACCACCAACACGATCACGACCACAACCACGACCACCACCGCAACCAAAACCACAACCTCAACACTATTACTGGTAGAGTTCCGTTAGTTGCAGCTCACAGTCATCGTATATACCACAACCACCACCACTGCCACCTTTCGACATGCCTGCGAATAAATATAAATATATTAGACAGTATTTTGTAAGGCTTAGGAGCTTCAATAGTAATACTTCTAGTTCACCAGACCTTCAACCAATGGGTCAACCGTCAACATCTATAGACAGCGGAGATATGTTATGGTCCAACCCTGATGTCAACGCAAAAGCTGGCATTTTCATTTCTAAGGGAAAAGATATATGGAAAATTGAACAAGAAAATAGAGTTGAGAAGAAAGGTGGCCCAAGTTTAGTCAATAAGCCTAACATAAACAAGTATAATTAGATGCGTATATTCCATTTTTTCTAGCCTTTTATTTAGATAGAAGATTTGGAATTAAATTATACAACTTGTACATGTATGTTTTGGGTGTGTGGTTGGAAACGATCACGGCATATCATGGTTAAGCATTGTACATCTTGTCAAATGCTAGACTTCTCAAGGTTACTTGAACTGTAAAAACATTATTTGTTTAACTACATTTTACGTGTGAATTGCAATTTGGTCTTGTAATTTGAGAGATTATACATATGTTATTTTTTACTTTTATAGGACATTAAACAACTTCATTAAAATATCGCGTCAGCAAAGCACACGAGTTAAGTAGATGACTACGTAAGGGTCAAAGTGAAGGAAATCAACCTTCTTAAACCCAGACTCACATCACACGATAACACCAATGAAAACGGCAAGATTATTAGTTTTCAATGGTTTGTATTTTAATAAGCACTTATAATATGAAACCTGCTACCTATTTATAAACTGCATGCTAACAAAGTAAAGTACACAAAACTTGCATGAAATAGAACGTGGGTATACTCCCATGACCTCCTGAATAATAGACGTGTAAAACTCTTGGCCCTTTGCCATGCATATCGGTACCATAACAACTCTTATATTCACACATTAAAACATGCTACTAACTATCCAACCGTGACTAAACTAACCTGCACCATGACCCATCAAGATTTTCCAACATTCACCCCTGTAATCTTGATGATCTCGATCTGAGCCTCTTCCACGGTTCTCTTTCACGTTCAAGACCATTCCCGAACACCCGACCTTCACCTCGGTCACATTTATAACACATATAACATGTAACATCCATTGGACATGTTCATTACCATCTCGACCTTTCCCTTGACCCACGACCTCTTCTTTGGCCACGTCTAAAGCTATCTCGGTTTGAACTTCTAAATGCCACAATGTTTACACCGTGTTTCTGTTATTGCCAACACCACCACCGACAACTCTACTTTTGACATCCCCAACCTTTAATTAAGCTTGTTTTGAGGGCACTCTTCCACTGCTTAAGAAAACAAGGTCACAACCACCTTTACCTTCTTCTGTCACCCACAAAAAACGAACCGAATCAAATCCACTTGGTGTGATGTCTTCCTGTCCGTTTGTCACACAATTATGTTTAGTCTCTCACAACAAACAAACATGATAAAATAAAATGATCCACAACTACAACCCTTTTCCGATAAGACCTCTTCCACGAGACCTATTCCAGCGACGAAGAAGACAAGCTGCACACTTTACGGTCTTCTTGCATTTACAGAATGAACCAAATCCAAAACCACTTGCTTTGACGGATACTTTCTGTTCATTTTACACAGAAGAATTTCTCATGTATGAAAGTAGTATGAAGGAGTATCAAAGTAAGTTTGAACAATTCCTTAGTCAAGCTGACAATACTGAGTCATAATATGTTAATATGTTCATTGCTAGATTGCCTACTGGTATTGAGATGACTGTGAGAATGTTTAGGCCTAAGACACTAGCAGATACTTTTAGTTTAGCTAATTTATAAGAGGCCAGTATAGCTATTGTTAAGCATAAGAATGCACCTTTATTTCCAACTCCTAAAACCACTACTAGTTTATATGCCAATAGGAATGTGAACTATCTAAAAAGGGCTACTACTTTGACTCTGCCTCCACCAAACACTTAGTTTGTAACCAAACACCCTGCAATGACTGAAACAACACCTAGATAACAACTGTCTAAAAAAATAATTGGTTGAAAAGATGCTAAGAACTTATGCTTTTACTATGTTGAGAAGTATATGCCTCGCCAAAAGTGTAGTGGTCTTTGGAAGTTAGTCCTAGTAAAGAAGATTTTGAGTTAGATAAACCTAAGATTGAGCAATTGGGTTCTGAGGAATTAGATAAGATGGGACATGAACTCTTTATGGGTAAATGTTATCCTTATAATAATAATGTCTACAGATTTATTTGAATGCGTTGTCTGAAGTACCTACATTTAACATCTTGAGAATCAGGGCAATATAGGCAAACACTTATTGCAGTTGCTAATGGACACGTAAAGTACCTATAATTTTCTAGACATATACACTGCTAAAAAATTTAGCTGTAAGTTGAGTAAAACTTGTCTTTTACTAGTTACTATGCCTAGGAGGAAACAAGTTAGTTAGTCAATATATGGTCTATAGATTTAAGTGGTCAATCCATGGCCAAATTTTCAAACACATGTGATGCTATTACCATTAGAAGGTGTGAAATGGTTTTTGGTATTCAATGGTTGTCTACACTAGGCAATATGTAATGATACTTTCAAGAATTGGTTATAAAGTTTGTATATAAAGGACAAAAAATCTATTTGAGGGGAATACAACAGTCTAAATTGAAATGGTTGAGTGGTAAAAAGTTACACAAGCGGTTAGTATAGAACACTAGTGTTTTTGTGCCTTTTATCAACTGTATTTGGCCATATGTTACCTTGCAATTGATGCAATCCACAGAGATGCATAGTACTGGGTATCACCCTGCGTTAGAGTAATTATTACAAGAGGTTGAAGATGTGTTTGTAGTTCCTTCTAATCTCCCTCCACAAAGAGATATTGATCAGAGATTCCACTAAAAGATGAGTCCATAACAGTCCATATCAAGCCTTATAGGTATCTCCCAAACCAAAAGGATGATATAGAAGCAATGGCCAATGAGTTGTTGGATACTAGTGTGGTACCAAGCCACAATCCTTTCTCTTCTCCAATTGTCATGGTAAAAAACAAGGATGTGTCTTAGAGAATGTGTATAAATTATAAGAAACTTAATAAGAATACAATCAAAGAAAAGTTCCCTATCCATGTGATAGAGGAGTTGATTCATGAACTATGTGGGGCAACATTCTTCTCCAAACTGGATTTGAGTTCTGGTTACCGTCAAATCAGGATGTGTGAAGAAGGCATCTTCAAGAAAACTTTCAAATCACATGAAGGACATTATGAGTTTATGGTTATGCCCTTTAGATTAACTAATGCACCCTCAAATTTTCAAGCACTCATGAACTCAATCTTTAAACCTTTTCTCTAGAAGTTTACTTTGGTGTTTTTTGATGACATATTGGTATACAATTCTTCTTTGACAAAGCATGTAGACCACTTTAGACAAGTTTTGCAAGTTATGACATGGTTTATGGCAGGCTAAAAAGCATGAAATGGTTTTGTCTCCTCAATAGTGTCTGATGTTGCACCATCCATTCCTAACCAAGGTCTAGACTTAAGTGGGGGAGACCTAAAGTAAGGATAATTTAATTCATCCTCAGCCCAAACAACTAACTCCTTAACAAATATATTACCAGCATGTTTCTTTCTAAGTCCATGTTCCTTTTTTTGGATGTTACTTCTTCATCTGAACCATCTAAACATAAGTTTTGGTGGTAATAGTTTGCTAAATTATGTGGTAAATATGCTACAAACAAGTCTAATGTCACATGCTTTTCAGTTAGGTCATACAAAGCATGTACATTTTCATCATTTTTAATTAGTTTCATACCACTACTATCAACATCTAACCCAAGAATACATAAGAACAACGCCCATATGTTATTCTTTAACTTAGCAACTAGCATATCAAGTAGTGGAGTAAACATAACCCTATCAGTTGTACATGTATGCATTTCAACAACTCTGAATTGTTCATACCTTAGTGGATCATACTTAAATACACCATTGTAGTGTATCATAAACACCACATCATCATGCCTGTCCATCACACCTGTAAAAAACAAAAAATTAAACATAAACCCTAATTTGAAATAAGCCACGTTTTTTAATTATATTAATAATTATTACAATTGGGGTAAAAAACATTCAATAGAATAAAAAAAATCCTTTTGCAGCAACAATTAAGAAAAAAGACAATAATTTGGTAGTATTAAATGGTGTGGTTGAGTTAGGGTTTATTGGAAAAAAAATTAGATGTGAAAGTGATGTGTAGGGTGAAGTAAAGTGTATGGTACTAAATAAATTATAGAATTATATGGATGTTTGTTCATGTGTGGGTGTGCGTAGGTTTAAGGTTGAAGGAGGAGGTGGACAAAGAAATCCAAGGTGGCAAGTATAGGCGTGTAGCCTTTTAGTATAGAAATGGGTTACCGGCTAAGGAGGTCAAAAAGACCCTCAAGAATGACAAAAATAGACTTTAATGTTCACAAAATTGCATCTATCGTCCATGAAAGTTAAAAGTTGCATGGATAGTCCTTAACTTTGCAAAAGAATTTCACCCGTGGTCCTTTTCTGCCAAGTTCAGAGTTGCATAGATAGTCTATAAATTTAATACGAGAGACCACATGAGAAATTCTTTTGCGAAGTTAGAGACTATCCATGTCACTTTTAACTTTCAGGGACGATAGATGCAATTTTGGACAAAACCATAGGGACCATCCATGTAAGGGTGAGTACGGTCTAAGGACCGGACCAGACCGGCCAAGACCGGACCGGACCGAGGAGCGAGTTGGTCCAAAATGCCGGACCGAGGACCGGACCAAAATGGTACGGTCCGGTTCGGGTCGGTCTTTGGTCTGGTACGGTCCTACACGGCATAATCATCGGGTTTTTGGTCGGACCGAGCCGGACCGGACCGGACCGAGACTGAAAGTAACAAAAACCCCGGACCGAGGACCGGACCGAAATACGTTTGGTCCGGTCTGGTTTTTCGGTTCGATCCGGTCTCCGGTCTGATATGCTCACCCCTACATCCATGTAATTAACTCAAAATATAAATTATGTAGTTTGGGTTATTCGAGTCAACCCGAAAATCAAATCGAGTTTAAAATCAGTTTGCGATCAGATTGAATCAAATTTGAGTTCAATTCAGCTCGGTTTTACTATCTCCGTCCCATAATAAGTGTCCACTTTGACTTTTTTGAGTCTTTCTTATTCAACTTTGACCATAAATATTTTTTACTTGTGTTATATAATACGTGATGAAAAATATATGAATGAATTAGGTTTTAAATATATTTTCGTTGGTATAATTTTCATTAAGTATTATATAATATAAATAACAATATTTATGGTCAAAATTAAACAAGAAAGACTATGAAAAGTCAAAGTGGACACTTACTATGGGACGGAGGGAGCACTTAATTTTTTAACCAAACTAATCAAACCAAATAAATCAAACAGAACCCTCGTATTCTTATGAACATATTTTCGGCCCCGTTATAACAAGTCATAAATCTGTTTTAGTGTTTTGTTATAAGCTTTGGCCCAAACCACAACCCTAAAGTTCACTATCCCTAATTATTCTCTTGAATAAAACTCAATCACCCACTACCACATTTCATAAGGTTTCGGGTAAGATTTTTTTATTCTTGTGTTTTTGTTTAAGATATATGATGGGTTTGTGAATCTTTATAGATCTTTTCTTGAAATTAAAACAACCTGATATCATCTTTCTTGTTTCTGTTTGTCGTTTGTTGGATATGGGATTAGGTTGGAAATGGTGTTGACTATAAGATGAAATGGGACTTTTTGTGGTTTGGTTGTTGTTGTTGTTGTTGTTGTTGATGTTGACTTACTTATCTGTTTAGTTAACTATTCTCGTCTTAGGCTAGTCCTTAAAACCCTTTATTAGTACTAGTTGGATACCCGCGCATAGCGGCGACGATAAAAATTGCTAACCCAGCTCGCTCCGCAATTCCCTACCCGCTTAGAGAATTCGATTGTTTGGGTTTCGGTAGCTTTCCCGCAACATCATATTAACATCATTCTCGCTTGTATAAAGACTCACAGACTCTCTTACCTATCAAACATTGTCTCCAAAAGTATATATCTTTTACGAATCAAGTTTGTATTGAAATTAAAGTTAAAGTTGTTAAAAAAATTCAAAATAAACCTACTAAAAATGTGAAAAGCTAAAAATTTATAAAAATATATCAAAATTGATGTTGAATTAAAGATCACGAAATTTTAGAAAATACGGTGAAATTAAATCATAAAAAAATAAATAGATAAAAAAATATGTCAAATTGAAAATAAAAGTGATTTTTTAATTAAGAAGTGACACACGTCACTCTATGATGTGATTTTCTAAAATAAGATGGATAGTCAAGATTGCATCTCCTTATCTTAATTTTTGATGTGACCCATATTGTAAATGTTTTATATAATAGTATAGATTGTATAATATTCCATCCTTCCAACGATAAGTGTTGTGTTTTGTGGAAATCTTTCTTCTTCAACTTTGACGTAAAATACTTGGCAACTAGCCACCATCTCACTAATATCCCCCAACTTTTTTTATAGCCGGGAGCATGAATTTCTGGGGAGATAAACCAGTATACTCACATCCCTTTAAGAGCCTGAATGACTAGCCAGATAGACAAATAAAGAATCTCGAGATCATACAGCTCAAACATATGAATCATGAACAAATTTCCATAATGGGAGAACAAGCTTTTAACAGCATCCATGGAACTCTGACTAAGAAAGCTATTGGAATGTTGATGATATTAGCCTACAATCTGATGGACGATAATGTGTTCAGGTTAATAAAGAAATATGATCCAGTTTTGGTTGATATCCCGTCATCTATACCAATTGAGGATATACAAGACCATAAACTGTGCAAAGGTCAAATGAAAAGTATGCTCACTTATCTCGATTTTGGTGACAGTGATGTCTTTGTTGAGACTTGTAGACAAAGAGCAATAGGGTACTGTTATCTGGCAGCTAGTTATCTTCGCCTTTTTACAAAGAGTGCTGATAATTATCTGAAGGCCGACAAACACTTAAAAGGAAAGTTCAGAGATTTCTATAAATTTGAGTTTCCATTCGATAAATTCCACCCAGATATGGATGTGATTATGGCTATCAAAAAATAGTTCGAGCTTGACTCCAAATTTAGGAATACTCTATATGTCATACTCAGCTCCGGACGTGCAAAACCTCAAGGTCAAATAATCAAGGACTTTCTATATGAGATTCATCTGAAATACACAGGTCTTCACACTTATGCTCTTTATTTAAGGGCAATACAGAACCTCGGTGTTAACTGTGCTCAATTGGGTAACGCAATGCATGTTCCAATGTTTGAACCCCAATTAAGCGCTGTATCAAAACTGTTGGAACTTGAGCATAGTAAAGAGCCTGAATATAGTAGGCACATGTGGAATTTTGGTCGACTCTTTGATAAAAACATCATGAGTGTTCTGCAAATTAAGCATTGTGCTACTTTTGGATTAGTCTTAGCCTACATTGTCAGTGAGACTCTAACAAAGAAGGACCGTTGAAGATTGCTGGTTTGAAGGATGCAAGCCAAGGTGACAAAGATGATGCTCGGCCTATAGCTGCTAGAGCCATGCGCCTACTTAGATCTGAGACGTAGAGAGTGGAGCATGCTGAAGAAGCTGCTAAGGGAACGGTAATTAGGAGGAAGAGAGGACGCACGAAGTGATATTTTCTTTCAGGCATAATCAATTTTTATGATTATTTTATTTTGTTTCATGGGCCTATTGTTTTCCTGTCTTCCTTTCGTTAAATAAAATATAAATAAATAAATTTAGGTCGCAAACCCTGACAAGCATTCTGTATATTCCATCCATCCATGGTCAATAATTGGAGGACACAATATCATCTATAGATGCATAACATAATGAAAAAAAATAAAATAATACCACCACGGGTGAAAAGGGGTTCCGTGTGGTACATTGACAAAACTTTTTGGTGTGGTTAGTGTTTGCACATCTAGTGCTCTAACTTGATTAGCCGGTTTTGGGGAGAATAGTAATCGAAGTGAACAAAATAATACTATACTAACATAAACGAACAAAATCACAAAGTACATGAAGCGCGTGTGTATCAATTAGTTTTTTAAATTTGTCATTACTAGTTATTTACCGACAGATCATGTGATTCTTCTTATTTTTGTAAAACATGTGCTTGTCATATGCAATTTGTGTTTATCTGTTTAAGGAATCTATAACAACCCAAGAATTTTCATCAAATGCAAAACTTATTTTACTATTATCACAATTGTATGAGGAATTTTTTTGCTTTATTACATTACTTGCATTATCAATATCTCAGTATGTCATAACTAAAGTAGACAAGCTTACGCAACCTATATAACTCAGTTGACTTTGATAAGGGTTGCATATTTTGAATATTAAACTGGAATTACACAAGTAGCAAGTGGATATATGAAAATCAGATGTCGAACTTCTCAGAGCTATAAATAATCGATGAGTTAGCCCTCTGATTCATAAAAATATCTCATTATCAGTCCAAAGGAAAGATTTGGGAAAACAAAAGATGGTGATATTTGTGATTTGTATGCTCTTGGTGATATGATCACATTTGTGTCAACTCCTATGGTAACTAGACAATGCTTGACTTTCATCTTAGAGGGAGGGCCATGTACTAACGGGGCTGATGCCGACTGTTGCAAATTTCTTAAGGATACCAAAGATTGGGGTCCACATGTCGAGACCACCTGGTCTGTCTGCCAAGAACTACTAATTGCTGGCCTCCTTGCCACATACCTCAATGATTGTGGTGTTGTTGAAGGTTCAGATCCCTATTGCTGAACAAACTAGACATTGTTATTATAACTTAGTTAGTCTGCAGAGGCATCAGACATGAATTAAGAATAATTGTTTATGGCAAGGTTTAGTAGGGCGTGTAGTTGATCATGTTATAATAAACTTGTGTTAAACAATGGGAAATTTATTCACTTTCAGAGTAAGTTCCCAAAATGTGCTAGTTCCAATACCAGCCAATAGAGTTAAGATCAACATAGACCCATTATTTGTCATAGATCCAATGAACCAATCCTAGCCACTCATTTTTTCATCAAAAATAAAAAAACCCACTTTCCACCTCTTTTTTAAAAATTAAATATCTCACACACTGTTAATCGTTACGCAAAACAAAACATATCATCGCGACGAGAATTAAATTATCTTTCTATAGAGGGGCGACACTATGTACTTTCGACGAACTTTTTTTTATGATTTTATGAAGTCATATACGATTTTATGAAATCATATATGATTTATGAAATCATATATGATTTTATGAAATCATATATGATTCGTTATACGAATCATATATGATTCGTCACACGAATCATATATGATTTTCGCAATTCGTGACTGAAACAAAATTGAAAAAAAGTTAGTTAGAATCACAAATCATATATGATTTTATGAAATCATATATGATTTCATGAAATCATATATGATTCGTTATACGAATCATATATGATTTTCGCAATTCGTGACTGAAAAAAAATATCGAAAAAAAGTTCCTCGAAAGTATATCGTGTCACCCGTCTACTGAAAGATAAAAAAATACTCGTCGCGATGGTATATTTTTTGTCGTGTGACGATTTACCGTTTGTAAGATATTTTATTTTTTAAAAAGATGTGGAAAGTGAATTTTTTTATTTTTGATGAAAAAATAGATGGTTGAGATTGATTAATTGGATCTATGACAAATAATGAGTCTATGTTGATCTTAACTCTCCCACTCAATGGTTAAAAGCTTTTGTAAAACTTTTTCAAATAGTGAAAAGCTTTTCATAAAACACCCCATTGGAGATGCTCTAAGTACACCAGAAGTTTGATGGAATGATGGATTTGATTGGTCTAACTTTATTTTATAATACAAAATACAACAAGTGGAGGAATATTAATGGAAATTAATTGATACACTCATTTTTTTTATTGAGACATTCTAATTTATGCATAATATAGTTGTACAGTGTTTACAGTGTGCAATGTATACTTGTATAATGAGTGTCCCAATAAAAAAATAAGTGTGCAAATCACTACCTAATATTAATGCTTACGAGGCTTATCGACACCCGTGCATTGCAACGGACTTAGTCTGTGGCAAAATTTGATTGTTACACTCTTGTTACAATTTTTATAGTTTCAACTTCTTGTCAATTATACTAAAGTTATGCAAGGGTTGTAAGCTACTTTCTTCATTTGAGCATTGTAGCAAACACGTGATGCACATAATTTTTATAAAACGTTTTAACTTTGAATAAAGTAATTTGTTGAGGGCATTATTAGTTTTGGTTGTTTGAGTATCTGACCATAGAAATGGTTTGCTTACCAATTGAACAAACCGGCCGTCATGTCTCTGATCCGTTAATGTAATGTATTTAAACGAATAATCAGATAATCAAGATAATCAGCTGTCACAAAATGTAATTTTGAAATATAATTTTTAGGTTTGATTATGTTGTTTGATAACGAAATATTCAAACAGTCAATTTTTAAGTGTTTAGCTTGTAAGATTATTTATGGCTTATTATGTACAATGACGAAAATGACCTTATTATTATCTACCTATTATATAAGAAGAACTTCAAAAATAACTGTAGATGGCTAAGAAAGAAACACGTGTAGAATAATAGTAGCTGACTATTTCCTTTGTATAAAAAACCTAAATTACCGTAACCAACCCAAAGAGACCACGTGTACTGTGATCATTAGACACTACTTCCTTTTTAGCAATAACATCTCCACTCTCCCTGTCATTTCCTTCAAAAACCATGTTTTCTTTATCTCATTTCTCTCACACATACTAACAAACTACTGTATTTTTTTTTCTTTTGCAGATTTGTTCTAGAATCAATTGACGGTAGAAAACCCTGACTAACAAAGTATTTTTTTTTCTTTTTTGTAGATTATACAAAGATGTCCATACGACGGTAAAGCCACCTCTATTATTCATGTCACGTTTTTTTAACATAGCTTCCTCATTTTTAGGTACACCATTATTTTCCTTCATTACTAATTTTCTTATGATTAATTTGTTTGTTAGGATTTTTTATTTTTTTACAGTAATAGGTCTCGACGTCGACAGACTATCAGGTTATTTTTGGTGGTTTTTTTCTATTCTCTAACTGCTCTCGTCATAATATATTCTTTTTGTAAGTTTTAAAAAATGCCGCCGTTGGTGGTACCGACTATCACCACTGTCATTTCCGAAACATCTTATTCCAGGTGGATCTTTTTTATATTCTTTCTGAAGATTTGTTGAGATCTGAAAGTTTTGGATTTTTTTTATTTTTTAAATTGTGATTGTTTTTTGGTTTTCATTTTGAAGGTGTTAAATTATGCATGTTTTGGAGGTGTAGCATAATCTCAATCACACAGGTACATCATATTTGTAGTTATCAATAAGATTATATGAATAGGAACTATTGGCTATTCTTTTTTTGAGGGTCAACATAATCTAAATTGGTTTTTTTGTTGTGTATGTTCAAGTGTGTATTGGTGTTACACTATTTTTATTCAATTTTCTTATGTTTGTTTCTTGGTTGTTGCTAATTACAAAGAATTTATCACGTGGGGTTGATGATAAATGAAAAAGCTGCTGATGATATTGTGTGATCTTGTTTATAAAGTATTCTTCGGTAGCTATGATAGATGTTTTGTTATGAATACAAACCTGAGATTTGGTAATTTTGTGTTGCGAGTAGTAAGCTTTCTTCATTATCTTGTGCGGTAATTGTATGTAATATCTAATTTTATTTTATTGGACTATTAATCTTTATCAATTTAGTCGGATGATTTTTTTGATGATATCCATTATTCAATTGAAAAAGTAAAAAAAAAAATTAGATCCTTGAAATCTTGAACCCACTAATATCCTACTTTTCCTTTTTCTTCGGCCCCATTTGTTACAAAGGTAAACCAAAAAAGCGAATAAAATTGGAAGTCTAAATATTACTTGATTGCCACTTTATGCTTTTGACAGCTTGCCATATACATTTTCTTAGTAATGATTGAGCCTAAATATATTTGTTTTATTAGATTGACTTACTTTCAAAACATACCTAAAAATAATGATACATTTTCACCATGTAATATACTGCAACTATTTTGATGTTCTAATAACAGATTTAATTTACTATAAATACATGCTTTTGATACAAATAATATGGTAATATACGTATTTTCTTCATGCAGGTGTTAAAAAAGAAAAGGAAGTGAGTAAAGCAACATCGATGTGTGTAGACCTGTGGAAAAATAGTACTTACTACTTATTCATGCATAGTTTCTTGCCATGCCCTGTGATTATTTCACATTGAATTGATGGGGATTGTTACGTGCCATACCATGTGATAATTTCTTAAATTTGACCTATGAACACTTAAATAGTTGACACTTGAATATATTAATTGAATGTGATATGGATGTGCAAGGAGTAGGTGTATTTGGTGAAGAAGGTGATGAATAAAATGATGGGTTGACAGAAATGAGACTTTTGTCTCATGTAAATACTTCAAAGGAGACAATTCACTCTTATATATTTTGATGTTTTTTTATGGCTAGCTTTAAATAAAGTATATGTGCATTAAGAAAATCATGTTATATGTCGAGGGAGGAGTGAGATTACCATACATTATGCCTTTTGTATGTAGACGCTTGTGCTTAATAATTACCATTAACCTTTAATGGCTAGGCAATTAAAACGATGCATGTATTAGGTAGTACTTAAATAAGCATTTGTTTTTTTTTAACGGCGAGTTAGTAGTTAGTAATTCGAGCCCACTTATGCTTCTGTTTATTTTCGCCTCCTGAAGGTCCGTGGTGAGACTCAAATCTGAGACCTCTCCAAGGATACCTCCTCAAGGTTACCCTTGGTGGCCAACTGAGCTAGCCAAGTTGGTTTAAATACGCATATGTTTGTAAAAGTGTGAACCGGACAAGGGATCATATTCAGCTTGGGAAGTAAAATAGTACAAATTAATTTCAAATCAAATATTTTTCTTGCAACTCATCTTACAAATACCAATTTTCTAATTATAAATACTATTTGTTCATATAAACAACAATTTGTTTCAACAGTTAGATGCCATATATTTGATGTAGGAAACAAAAGAAACATCTAAGCTCTCTTTTTCCATCAGTATAAAAAGAAAAGAAAAAACATCAAAGGTTTTGACGCATAAAAAGGATCATTCGTGTAGTCTTGATGCAACAACTATGCAACTTTTTATATTTTAATTGCTTAAATTTTTTTCTTAAAAATCAATACATACTCATTATCGGAAACCTCAATTTAAACAACCTGGGTCGTGCTTAGCACGGCATAAAATACATCCTAGTATATGTATACAAATAGTTTATATAAACTATTTTGGCACGCATTTTTAGACATTTTATAAACATTTTATTTAAATAGTACATTTCAAGACGATTCTGTGCATATAAGGAACTCGCGAGACGGATTTATAACGAATGAGATATGAATGTTTCAAAGTTTCGATAATTAAATATATAAAATGTGTTTTTATAAAACTTATTTTATAAAAACTGTTCTTGTACAGAATCTTATATATTCTGTGAACATTTTATTATTATAGATTATCTCAAAATGATTTCGTGGATATAAAGAACACTAAAAACGAAATTAAAACGAATGAGTTATGATTTTTACAAGATATCGATAATTAAATTTATAAAAAGTTATTTATAAATTACAGGACACTGTTACTGTTCATACACAGTATTTTATAAATATTATAAATAAAATATTTTGATAGATTTTCTTAAAACGAAACCGTGTGTATAAAGAACATGTAAAACGGAGTTAAAACAAGAAAGATATGATTTTCTATGCACTATTATACTCTTGTGCATTATTTTCCTGACATGAATAGTATTTATTCGTTTTAATAAAACTTTACCAAACAATGTAGTATTACTTATATAATATTTATACATGTTTTTAACTTTATAAATATTATTTTACAAAATGATTAAACTATTTATATAACATTATATAAATAATAAAAACATTAAATC
>BQNB010025023.1:3742-60094 GCA_026074375.1 Tanacetum coccineum
CAATTTTATAGTCTCTTCCATTGCAACTTGCTCTTGTCTTATTTGTTCTTTAGTTTTGTGAGAAGCCTGGATATCCTCTTCAACCATTAGAGCCTTTCCTCCCCTTTGACCTCTTTTACTAGCAGTACCAGAATAAATTTTAGTAATACCAGTACTAGAATCAATTTTAATACTACCAGTACTAACTTCTTCAATACTAGTATTAATCTCTTCTCTGCCAGTATTAATCTCTTCTTCAGCATCCAATCTAGTATCAATCTTTTTAGCCATAGACCTTGCTCTCCTCTTGTATCTCTTGCCCTTACCAGTTGATTTTTCCTTGCTAACACCTTGAGAAGCAACCTTTGACAATGTTTTAGTTGTCTCCAAGATTGTAGGACTGATTTCTTCTTCTTGAGCCTCCCCTGAAGCTTTTGTAGGAGTAACAAAATCTGTTGACTTCTCTTTCATGGATTCTCTAACCAAAGAAACTAGAGGATCATCATCAATATCCTGAATATTCCTCCCCTGATCCTCTGGTTCTTCACCCTCTGATTCAGATATGAGTACTTTCTTGGATTTCCTCTTCAAAACTTGTTCCAGTGATTTTACCTTCTTTACCAATTTGAGCACAACATTCCCTAGTGTTTGCTTGGTTTCCTTCAAATCAGTCTCCAAACAAGTAATCCTGGTCACCAAGGTAGGTACAAGCACCATCAATTCTTTAAGTTTCATACTATCCTTAGCACTTCCTGATATATTACCTTCAGGGAGAGGTGCTTCATAGGACATATGTGGTGAAAAATAAGGTGATTGATGTGGTGAATGAGGTGGTGATTAGTGTGGTGAATGAGGTAGTGGTTGGTGTGGTGAATGAGGTGGTGGTAATGGATGAGGTGATGATGGAATAGGTGGTTGGGATGTGGATGATATTGGATTAACAGGTGTGTGATGGGGTTCAGCGGGTTGTGTTGAGCCTTCACCTTGATCCATAGCTGCCCCTGCCAATATAGCAGGCAGCAATGGTACAATATCCCCTGCATAACTCCTTTTCATGTTTGCAAAAAGCTTTTTGGTCAAAGTTAGGGCTAAATACCTTCCTTTATCTTCAGTTGTAATATCTAAAATAATTTGTAAAAACCTTGGATACATTAAAAATTTTGAATTACTCTTTAAGTTATGAACCATCCCATCAAAAATCATTTTAGAAAAATTATAAACCCTATTGCTAGATAGACAGATTAATGCAGTAGCAATAGTACTACCAAATTGATCCCATCCACCAGACTTAGGGCTTAAGCAGTGTAAAATATGATGGATTAAAAATTTCCATTGGGGTGTAAAATTCTTTTTCCAAAAAGTTAATTTACCCTCAGTAACATACCCCAATGTGGCTAATCCAGCATATATTTCAGCATCAGATAAATTATGTATTCCTGTAGCATCTGCCAATTGAAGTTTACTTCTAACAGATGCCTCAGTAATAGTATACTCTTTAGAGTCTATAGATGCTACTAATTGTTGAGTCCCATTAGCAAGTGTTCTGACTGTGGCAGTTTGCCAGAACTGTTTGACTAGGGAGTCATAGATAGTAGGATTATGAGTTAAGGCATACCTGAGAGATGTACCTTTAAGGAAATCTACTACCTCAGTGAAACCAACACTTTCATTTGGTTTCTTCAGGAAAGCGACCATATTATGCTTGTCTGAGTACTTTAGGTTGGCCATATGGACTCGTTGATGAACAGAAATCGTAAGAATGTAAATTCTAATCCTGGGTTTGATGCGAGTGAATTACTAAGTGCTGGTAGAGAGAGGGAATTGAGTTTTTATCGATGAATAACAAGGTTTCTTATTGGACCGTGTGTAAAAGAAGTTTCTTTAGAGTAAAGAAAGATATTTTATTGAAGAAAGTGCAGTAATTATCCAAATAGAAAACCTATGTTAGAAGTACGCGCCGTAAAAATCTCTAACGGTAATATTTAAAATAAGAAAAGTCAATTTTCCCTCACTAGCACCAACGGTTATCTACCAGTATTAAAATTTGTCTACCAGTACTAATATAGTCTACCAGAATTAACATATAGACTACCAGTATTAACGTATAGACTACCAGAATTAACTCTAATACTTAGTACTTACAGACCATAGATGAGTAGTATTTTCCAGGACTGCATGTATCCATCCTCAAATCCATGCTTATCCTGAAAAGTTAGTACAATAAAAAGAAAAGTATACTATGAACTTGAACTAACTATAACCTATCTACCAGCATTAATACCCTAGCAGTATTAATGTAAACTAGTATGTACAATCTTTACAATTTAACCTCCCCTCAAATGTAACTACAAGTTTAACATTCCAATGTTGACCACTAAAAAGTTAAACGTGGTAACATCAAATCCTTTAGTGAAAAGGTCTGCAATATTTGAGTCAGTGTGAATCTTGACAACATCGATCAATCTCTTCTCATAACAATCCCTTATGAAGTGATGTCGAATCTCAATGTGCTTGGTTCTTGAGAGATAAACTGGATTCTTGACAACATATATGGTGCTCTCATTGTCAATATGGATTTTGGTGTTCATGAAGTTAAAGCCATAATCTATCATTTGGTTTTGTATCCATAGTACTTGCCCACAGCAATGAGCAGCTATAACATATTCTGCCTTAGTAGTAGAATTTGCCACAATTGTCTTCTTTTTGCATTGCCAAGATATGAGTCTTTTACCAAAAAATTAACATCCACCAGTTGTTGATTTCCTGTCAAGGCTGGCTCCTGCATAATCACTATCTGAGAAAGCTTCTAGTTTAAAAGGGGAATCCCTAGGATACCATAACCCTAGTTTGAGTTGATGTTTGAGATATCTAAAGATCCTCTTTACAGCCTGTAAATGCGAAGCTTTTGGAGTGACTTGAAACCTTGGACAGGCACAGACAGCAAACATGATGTCTGGCCTTGATGCATTCAAATACATCAGGGAACCAATCATTGATCGGTATTCATGCACATCTACCGCTACACCATCTTCATCTTTAACCAAGGGTTTGTTTGACTCAATAGGAGTAGTAATTAATACAATAAGCGGATGTTCATTGGGATTGGATTTGTGTTTAAATTTAGTGATGTTCATTTCGTTCATTTGGTGATAAGGAAATGATTTCGGTGATTGAAGCGGTTTCGCGTTAAGTGTGTAAGTAATTATCGTCACATATTTTGAGTTAGTATTTAGATAATGTAAAGGATTTAGAGGTTTAATGTTAAGAGCATGCGTTAATTTGACTGGAAGAAATTTCATTTTAATCACTTTAGTGATAATGAAATTGATTGGGTATTTTGAGAGAATTGTTTTGGTTAATATGTGGATATCTAGGGGATGGATTAAAATGGAAGAAAAAAAAATAATGTGTCATTTGTGAAAGAAATGAGTTTGTTAAAATATGAGAGTTTTTGGAAGACTTTCTATTTTTAGAAAGTGAATTTGAAAAATGAAAAGTATTTTTGGAAAGTTAATTATTTTTAAAAGTCTAGTAAATTGCGTTTAAGCAAAAACGTATGTGCAAATAAGCTTAGGTTTTTATAAAAACTTAAGGTAAAGCAAATAACTAAGTAATTAATAAATAAATAAATAAATATTTTTTTATAGATGAATAGTAAAAACGAGTTTTAAGAAAAAAAAAAGGGGGGAAAGGAGTTTTATTTGGAATCAAATTCTAATTAGGAATTATCTAGGACTTAATATGTGGCCTATAAATACAAAACAAATAACCCTAACTCTCCCCTATTGTGGATCGGCCGAATTTTCCAAGAGAAGAAAAAGAAGAAAATTTTTAGGGTAAGGTATTTTCTAATTCTATTTTAATTCTAGTTCTTATTTTAATTAATGTAATCTAGCATGATGGATTAGGGTTTTAATCATGTAATTTTCGGCTAGGGTTTGGATTAGGGTTTTATGTTTCTGAAATTTTAAGATGTATAGATCATGTTTGATCATTCGTTTGATTGTTTTCATAATTGGGTTAGTCGGTTATGGCTTGATCCTTAGATATAGTTGTTTTAATTCACTGCAGAAAATTAGGCAGTTTTGTAACGGTCATAACTCAATCATAAATTATCAAATAAACAATTTACAACATACTGGAGATAACCTCAGAGAGTCTACTTTCCAGAAAAGTTGGTCTCGTGAGTTTTTATGGTCGGGAAGTGGGTCAAAAGGTCGTTACAAAATCAGTTTGTAAAACAGTGATGAATTTCAGTTTTGGTTTTGATTTTTCTAAAATACTGACATTAGTTAGGGTAAATCACGGGAAGGTTATTTTATATAGTTTGTTGTTGGACACTTTTATTTTTTCTAAGTATGTAAGGAGGCTAAAAGTCGGTCAGCTTAGTTTTTGCCATATTTTAGGGGGGTCAGATTCTGGACGAATTATGAACACTTTGGATTAATGAATTTTTAAAATGTATTTGTAAAAGGGTAATGGCTTTGGGAGAGCTATGAGAGGTTCATATGACATATATGTAGCATGGTGAATTTTGGTTTGAATTGTGGAAGTATTTAAGTGGTACGTTTAGGACGCGTAAGTGAGTATAAAATTCTGCTCTAATCCAGAAAATTTAAAGTGTAGTATTAAAGTGTAAATGGTGTATATAAGAGTTGGAAAAGGTTTAAATCAAGTATAGAACTATGGTAGATAGCTTAGATATCTATCATAGTTGAGGTTACATCATATTGGGTTGAATGCCTAATTGATGGTAGTTTATTGTGTGCTTAATTATTTAGATTATCCGTGAAGAGTTTGTGAAGCTTTTGTTGGATTGCTTTTGGAGCTAAGATCAGGTCGTTTCATAGTCCATGTTAATGTTTTACTTTATGATGGAAATTGATGCAAAGCTGTTTTGGATGTGTATTAATCGCTAGATTATGTAGTTTTACTTGAGGGATGAAGTGTCTGTGGTTATTATATGTGATATGCTTAATGTTGTTGTGATTGCTGTGTGATTCCGGTTGGAGGGTAGTGCTTCTACCTATTCCAAATCTAATTGGAGGATTGAAATAAGATCCCATTTCTGTGTGATTCCGGTTGGAGGGTAGTGCCTTACTATCCATTCTAATGGGAGGATTGAAATTATACTCCATACTGTGTGATTCGAACGAGGTACTGATTAACCCACAGGCTTTGTTATGTGGATTTGGGCGTTCCGTCCGTTTTTTTTTTTGTGCTTGATTAATGGGTTGTATGATAGCCTATGTGATAGCTAGCTTAAATTGTTCTGCCATGATATGTTATGTTAATCGCAGCCTATTATTTTGTTTTTTTAAGGATTGATTTGTGTGTTTAAACCGATGACTCTCACCAACTTGTGTTGAGGTTTTTAGATCTTTTTACGGTGAGCGTTCATGAGGATATTAAAGCTAAAGAGAAAGTGAATGCTAGAATGACCGTAGGATTACATTGGAGTTCGCTTCGAGTTTACTTATGTTTTATGTTTGATAGTGCGTTAGAATGAATTGTTTGATTAAGTTTGCATGTCATTTATTGACGAGACCTATTTTCATTAATAAAGACACCATTAGTTTTGTGTATTGTTATGACAACTTTCGTGTCTTTGCTTTACTTTAGTTTTATTTTTTATAATCTCTATATAGACCCCTCATGGGTGTGATTGATAGCATTTTGTTTACGCTCGTGTTTCGCCTTGGAGGGTGTGACAGATTGGTATCAGCGCCTCTTGGTTATAGCGACACTAGGTGGTTGCGCTCTAGTATCGCTTAAGGGTCCCTCATATAGTCTGCTTTTTAGGGCATACGTATTTTTGTATCGTATATACCGTATGTTCCAAGTTACCTAAACGCTTTTAAAATTTTTTTTCCTATTTTGAATTATACTATATATTATTGAAATATAAACTTTTTCTTATGGGGATCTAATAGTATATACCCCTTTGTTATTTTTTTAGTCATGTCTTCCCCTACCCCTAGGAGATATCGTTGGGAGATTGTTTACCTCACTGGACCGAGTTGGGTAACTTTTGAGAAACCCAAGCGAGGCCCAACATAAGTTTATTTCATTTTCTACCTCGATGTGTTGCTATAATCAAGGATTGCTTTTATATTTTGGGTCACGATGTGACTTCTGTTTCGTCTGGTCGATTGGGATTTTATGGTTCGTTAGATGGATTATCTTGTTTGAGTTATATTTGGATTAATATTAAGTGTTATGTGGTAGATGTGTGTTATCATTGAGATGTGTGGTCTTGGAAGTAAGTACACGTGTAAAAAAGGTGCAATTATAATTATGGTCGCGAACATAATTATAAAGGCAACACATACGTGGACTCGTGACTTTGATTGCATTGATCATTGTTGCTTGTATGTATTGCATTGATCATTGTTGCTTGAACTAAAGCAATTCCTCTTGCATTGCTTCAACCCAGCTTTCATCCTTTAAGGCTTGTGATAATGTCGTGGGTTCTTCTTGAGAGAGAAAACATGCAAACAAACAGTTCTTATGATCCTTGTGGTTTGTTCTGTTCTGTCTGTGAATGTAACTTACTAAGGCTTGTTGTGCTGAAGAGCTTTTGAATCTTCTCACTTTGGTTTGAACTGCTGATGTAGGATCTCAAAGAATTTGACTTTTGGTAATCCTTATGAGTTTCTAGGGTGGGAATAGGACAACAGCAATGGTGTTATTCCATTGTTGTTGAAATCACCATGCACCCACATCATCTTATCATCATAAGCTCCATTGAATATTCCATCGCATTTGGGGGTATCAGAAGGCATCTTCAAGTCTGCTCATAGATTAATAGGTAAATCAGCATTAGGGAGAGTAGGATTGCATCTCAATAAGTAAATTTGCCTCAAGATAGTAACATGATGATTCCTCAGCATTTGACCTGTGGACAGATACTAGAGCATTAACATTGGGTGTGTTAAACTATCAGTACTAACAAATGATCTATCAGTACTAACAAATGGCCTATCAGTACTAAGTTGGTTAGTACTGGTAGCTTGAGCTGCCTTCTTTTGAGATGCAATTATCCTCTTTTTCATTCTTCTAAGCTTGTCTTGATTCATCTCATTCATTGCATAGCAACCAATTCTTGATTAAACCATCATCTCAAGTTCATCTTGCAGATTGTTCATCTTTGGCATCTGATGATGTCCTTACTTATCAAAAACATCTTACTGAAAAATTTGTCATCCTTGTCTGGAGTAAGCATTTTTGAAGTTTGTGCATTGTGCTATGACCAACTCTTTAACTAGAAACATGACCTATGAGGTTGTAGTGGAACAGTATGTTTCTGAGTAGGTCCTTATCTTTTCCTGATGAACCGCAACAAATAGAATCTAGTGTACCTGCATCCACAATAACTGATTTTCTACACTAAAGGAAAATAATTCATTGAATTGTACGAAATCAAGATCAAACGGTCCAATTTAGACCCCAGTTCCTACACATTTGGATGATCTTCAAGAAAATTAATGTGCATATTTCTTCTCCTTTTGGTCCTTTTGTTGTAACTCTTAAAGGTTTACAAGAGGTAGAGTATCAAGAAATAACCTTCATCAGATTTCCCCAATCAAATTTGCCTCAAGGAATTAAGTGTTCAAAATAGTAAGGGGCACAAAAGGTCTCTAAAACTAATACTAGGTGATTTACTATTAATAGTTTCATAGGTGTCTTATTTTAGGGTTTGCGTCATAATACCCTAATTCAGTACCATAGAAGCAGTATTAATGCTTGCCCAAAATGAGGATTAGGTAAATAGTGAGTCTGCTAACATAGTTCTCTAGTTTTCCTTTCTGCTTAACCTTCTGTGAGGCGTTCTAGTATACTCAATTCTTTGATTCCTTTCTAAGACAGAATTCCTATAACAGTAGTCTCTTAAACTCTGTCCCTATTTCACATTAAGACTTTTAACATTATGATTCGCAAATGTTTTTTAAGCTGTGATAATGATTACAACGGATTTCCGAAGTTTATCCTTGGTAGCTAAGAAAAAATACCCAACTAAATATGCTGAACTCATCTTCACAAAAGCAGTATTTTTTGATCGATGCTTTTATAGAGACAGGTCCAATAAGTCATATGATGTAATTCTAGGGCTTTTGTGATTCTATCTACCTTGGCCTTACAGGAGGCCTTATTTGTTTCCTATCTTGCAGGCAACAAAGTGTGGTCATTTCAAAACTTTTGGAAGGTAAACCACTACGCTAGGTGACCATTAAACAAGTTTATTTATATTTATGCAACTTACATGACTAATTTCTGTGCATAATCTAGAACTCATCAGTATTGCATTTGCTTATAAAACAAAGATCTACCTCCGAAGGAACAATGATCTTTAAAGCCCGTTGTACAATCATCTATTTAGGGCTCTAAGAACAACTTGACTTTATCTAGAAGAAGGCTAAGAAGCTAGGAGAAAGATAAGGCATTAGACTCAGTAAAAAGGCCACTATTTTTCTTGTCACACCATTTATGCGACATGAGAAAAGAAGATTAAATTAAGTTCAATCTTACAAAGTATACTATTCAAAGTCTAAATTAGCAGTTTTGATTTTACTTGTACCCGTTATTGTTTACCTTTTGGATCACTTCAAAGCCTCACAAAGCTCCCATATGCAATCTTCATTGTCTGAAGATAAGCTTTTGTTGCCAGTTCATATGGCTAGAGCTCAACCATATTCCACATGCATGTTTGTATAGATTCGGATTGCCACTCACAAAAAGGTAAGAGAATTAGTATCTCTTAGGGATTCCAGTAATATGACCTCTGGAAATACCTTTTGGGTCTTACATACTCAAATTCTTGAGATTGTAAGGAGCCATTTTTTTGTACTACTTGATCCTAGTAATTCATCTTGGCCTCCATACCATTTAGACTTTTTAAGGACATTTCACCTTACCCCTTACTAACTACTGTGATTCCTTGTCCCAATTATAGTCATGTGTATTAACCCTAAAAGGTTTTCACATCAGGTTTTAAGTATTTAGGTTCTATAAATTGGTTGGTGAAAGTAAGACTCCTTGACTGGGTGAGTTTGAGGATTTTGGTCTTACCAATGTCCAATCTTGGGTGATATGTTACTAACACTATTAGATTGTTGCTTATTTTTGAGGCCAATGGCCTAGCAGTACTAACAGGCCTAACAGTACTAATAGACCTAGCAGTACTAACATTTGATCTATCAGTATTAACTAAACCTGCTCTGGTTAGTACTGCTGATGGGTTAAAGGTCCTTTTTGCATGAGGGTATTTCAAATTTTTTGAAAAGTTTTGGTGATTTACCCTTTTGCCATAATCCCATACTGGTTTGACTACCCTCTCCCCAGTATTGACCACATTCTTAACCCTAGGTTCAGGACTCTTATAGAAATCACAGTCTTTTATCAAATGGTCAGTGCTTTTACAAACAAAACAAGCTTTTATTTTATGTACTTTCTTAAAATCAATCCCTTGTTTTTGTGAAATTTGACCACTTGTATCAGCTTGACTCCTAATAACTTGAGTCACATTAGGCTTAATAGAACTAACAGTTTTGACAGCACACACATCATCCTCATCATCTGAGGTCCAATCCTCAATGATGACTTCATTCCTATTAATCTTTGACATAGACACAACTGTTTCATTGACAGACTTTGGTTTTATTATAGTTGCTTCATTTGTGGTACCTACAGTCTTGTTAGTTTCAGTTGTCTTAGATTCTATGATTTTATTTCTAAAAGCTATCATCTAGTTGCTACTGATATATCAGCTGCTTGGGGTTGTGGGTATCCCTGTAATTGAGGGGGAACGGCATGATACTCTTTGCTTTAGTGAAACCTAATATATGTAGTGTGCTCTTTATCATAGACCCTCTTACCTCAAAAACAGTCAACTGTTTTCTAACAAGTTTTCAGATTTAGTACTCCAAATCCCTCCATTTGTGTACCAACAACCCTAAACCATTTTGATTTGAGTACTCATCTGACTATTGAGTATCTTGTGAGATTCTTTGATGACCATTCCCATTTTCTCAATCTTGAGTTTCAATTCATCTCTTTCTTAACAACTTTTCTAATTCAGATTTAAGTGTGTTTAATTTATATTTCTCTACACCTTAAGATCATGTTTTGAAACTTATATTTCTCACCCAATCCATTTCATTCTTTTCATGTCCAAGAATCCTAGATTCTAGTGACTCTAAGGCTATCTCATAACCCTTAATTTCTAGTTTGGCTTTGTTATGCTTTTCTTATCAGTATATAATTCTTTTGAGATTTAAATATCAAGAATTTAGCACAATTGTTTGTACATACTCTAGAAGAACTTGATGGAGCTTGAAGAGGTGATTGGCAACAAGCATTAGTTGATGGTTCTACTTCAAATCATTGCTCCAGTCATAGCCCTCACTAGACCATCTTGAGCCACCAGTGCCTGAGATGAAGATTCAGTTGTTTGTGCATTGCTCCTTACATAGTCACCATAAGGTCTTCTTCCTTGATTCCTTCTTGATCTACATTCTCTAGCAAATTGTCCCTTTTCTATGACGTTGTAGCACTCAATTCTTTTGCTTATCAAGAGAAAATCATGTCGTTTTATTTTGAAGTCCACTATTTTTCCTGTCATCTATGAACTTCTTTACTTTGCAGTAAAATAGCCACCTGTATGAAGATCCAAGTTCCTTAGGTCATTTTAGCATACCATCTACTGAAAATCCTCTTTAACAAGTGAGGACTGTTGTGGTTGTGCAGAAAGGAGTAAGCTATATCTATGAGATATTAGAGTCGATGGAACGTGATTACATTCACAGGCAGTAACTAACCCTACTAAATTCTCCACTTGGCAGTACTAACTTCATTAGTACTGTTTGTATTCAGAGGAAAGAAAGCAAGTTTTGTGAAGCAGAGTTAGAACTCCTGAACGACCTTTTTTATATTCATCGTCCTAACCTAAGATGTGTTGTAACGGTCATCAATTTCAATTTATCAATATCTTGTTATTTCTCATGATCCGTGCTATTTGACTTCATTGAAGGAGGAAGTACTTCTTAAAAACTTTGATTAATGTCTTCTTTGATACATAGGCTCATGAAATTCCAGATGACTTATAGTTTATGAAATCTATCATCAAGGACTTATCCAAAGTTTCTATTAGATTGCAGTAAAAATTTTCAAACTACTGTTTCAGAACATTCTTTTGCATCTTTTTGGATTCCTCATTACCTCCAACTCTAGATTTTATTGTAGCCCACAAAGATTTAGCATCAAGAACATTGTGGAACTTGAGGAGGTACTCATCAGGTATTGCTAAGTGACACAGATGCTTTACTCTCCCCTCCCCCCCCCCCCCCCCCCCCTCCAACCCCCCCCCTTTCTTGATTCCTTCTAGCAGCTAATTGTTTTGCAGTCTTAGGAACAAGAGGACTAGATTGTTCTCCTGAAGGTGTAGCCTCATCTTCCAGAACTCCATTAACAATAATATCCCACAGATTATGATCTGTGTGATTAAATGTTTTAGGTCTCTCCTATCTCCCGCTATCAATCTCTCCTTCTTAATGATAGGGATCTTCATAGTAGTGATTGTTGGTGGAGGAGTATCTTAATCGGCCATCTCTTTGATTTGTAGTAGTTCTGATGCGAAAGAAGTTCTTCTTTTTCAGAGTTTCCTCACAGGTTCTGATACCACTTGTTGAATCCCTTTGCTTAATGGATCTTAACCTTTAGCTTGTAAAGGGTTTGTTGCCTTAGATAAATCTAAAGTAACAATGATTAACCACTATTGATTAAGCGGAATTTAATCAACAATGTAAAGAAGAACACAATCAAAACACTTTTATATTGATTTGTATCTGCTCTAGGTTACAGGATTAACAAAATCTATGATTCCTGATACTTGATCTCTATGGATTCTTCTGTAGATATTATATAACTATGCCAAAGAGATCCTTTATCGACTTGAGGAAACCCTAAGGGTTCTACAAAAAGGATATAGATAATGCATTCCTTTCCATAAGATATCTCAGATGATATCTATACTCTACACTTATTTCTGACGAGAAGTAGACTTTAAACTATTACATAATAGAGCAGTATTAAATTTTATTACTGCTAGTACTACCTTTGATAAATCCTCTTCTCCAGTACTAACCTGATGTATGCTAGCAGAATTATAAACGCTATAATACTAACAGAATAAGTTTGTTATACAAATTCCTAACTTAATTCTACAAACATTATACTACTGGTCTGTGATTAGTTTACACCTCGAGTCCAAATAATAGTGTTTAGATTTCGGTGAATATGGTCGTATATATATTTGTTCGAAGCTAATTAACAATCTAGTGACTTTTATAAAAAATTTTATTGTTACGGGATAAGTATTACTTTTTACGGACTATAAAAAACTAGTACTTTTGTGACGGAATTAAAAGAAAAGATAACCCCCTCCTCATTTTTCATCGCCACTATAATCCACACTCCTCATTTCACTTCATTTTTCACTTTTTATTTTCTTCATTCTAGAGAGAGAAAGAGAATTTTCTCCCCCTTCTCTTTAAAATTCTCTGCTCCCTCTCTCCTAAAAAATCAACCACACACCTCTCTCACCGCGACCACCACCACCGCGGGCCGCCGTGGCTGCGCCTCCCATGTCGGTGCCAGCCACCGCCGCACCGTTTTTATCTTTGTTCGTGGTTTTCAAGATTTGAAGGTTTAGGTTTAATGTTCGGGGTTAGTACACGACGTTTGGGTTGTGTTTAGTTTATTGAAAAAGGAGGATTTTCTTCAAACTTGTAAGTAATCACTTAACTAATCTTTTCATCTTTTTTTTTTCTTTCTTTTTTTGTAGATATAATTAGTTTTGTTTGGCATATTGATGTTTGACCTAGACGAAACGAAATTTGGGAATTTGATCGGTTCATTTTAGAGATTTAAAAATAGTTGTTTACCAAAATATGAAACGTCTGATTAATATACGGGTCATGCGAAATTTTCTAAAATTTCTATACTTAGAATATTTTTCATATTTTTCATGAATTTCGACAAAAAGACAAAAATTATAGATATTATAAAACTTATAAAATTTCCTCTAATAATAAATCATGTGTTTCTTTTAATGGAAATATCATTCTTTAAAAAATAGAGATTTTCCGGAAAGTGTCGAAATCTAATGTTTTAGACATTTACTCACTTTCTATTTTGCATATCTAATTTGATATATCTTTAAACAATATATACTCTCATAGTTGATTTAATTTTATCGCTTGAAATATATATAATACATACAACGTAATATATACTTGATTGGTTCATATATATTATATATGGGTTATATAATATACATTTTGGTATTGTTTTTAATTACAAACTATTTAATCAACCACCAAACTACAATGCGAAATCTAAATCTTTTATCAACGTGCCACGTTGATAACCACCTTTTGGAAAACTCATTTGCATTATTTGTTTAGTGTAACATACTTCCAAGATAAGTTTTATCTTCTAGGTCGAACTGTCCTGTTACCGTCGTGATGTGTCTCTTACTCTGTCATTTCGGTTTACCATTGTGTTGTGCTTCTTGATTATTTGATTCTATCTGTTTAATCGTCTACTTCGAGGTGAGTTTATAGCCCCTCTTTCACTTGTTGTTCATTTACTTTACAAATCTCGGGAGAGAATACATGTTCGTTATAACTTTTTTACTTATTCATTTACAATCTCTTTTACATACTTGATTTCGTAACTCATTTATATACTCGTTTACATGAACGTTTACAAACTTATTTACATGATTGATTACAAACTCGGTTACATGAACGTTTACAAACTCATTTACATGATTGATTACAAACTCGTTTACATACTCATTTTCATATCTCGAAATGAGATACAATACTTGTTTTCACTTATGGACGCAACAACTTTACTTTGATTCTGAATGATTACGGATTAGCTTAAGTTGCATGAAATGTTAATTACTCAGAGGGTAAGCAAGAATGTTATAAGATAGATCTATTCGGGATTGACAATCCCCGTTCACGTGATTAGCGATCACTGGTGTCGACATACCGAGCCAACGAACGAACATTATACCATGTCGGAGCACGACTAGATTGGTGTCTACAGGGCCAACAACTACATACTCATGAACTCTTACTGTAGCTTGAATAAAGTGGCATACATATAAGTCTACGCCGCAGTTTCATGAACTTAGGGATGCAATCGTAATCACACATGGTGAATATTGTACTGGATACAATGGTCATGCATACTTTGCAAAAGCTTTGGTCCAACTATACTTAACTTTTTGTAACTATTGTATGTTCTAGTTTGGGGGGTATCTTCGATTTGATTATTGCCTGCAGCATTGTTACACGTAAAACCGTTTTTTACCACCAAAATACCCAAAAAAATGAAAAATTGAAAATTTTTCAAAAAATATAATAAGTGTTTTGACACAGTTTTGCTTTTCTTTTTGGGTAGAATAAGAATAATTTTGACTTGATCGGGCGTGGGTTTTGGGGGGGAAGGGGGGCCCCATAAAAGCTAGTTCCTTTAGGCCAAGCTTTCACGAATTCTATTGCTTTGAATTTTAAAAATGTGAAGATACTGAGAATGATAGAGTTAAATATAAGTTTATGTGCAAGCAAGATTTCTTCTAAAAACTTATACAGTACTTGTGGTTTTCTCTCCCGTGAATTTTAATCCACTAATCATTACGTGCTATTTAATTAAACTAAGTCAATCGATGTTTTCAGAAAGCGTAAAATTTGTAACTGAGTTTTCCAAAGCGAGATTTGTAGTTAATTTAAAAGGTAAAAATGCCCAAAGAAGATGAATGAATTGTGAATGCAAAAATGCATGAATATTGAAATTTTGCCAATGGAAGCATGCAGTTGATATTTAAGAACAGTAAAGATGTGTTGTGATATCCTACTCCGCTAGCAACGAAGTGGGGGTTCAAACTAAGACGTCTTTACTTCTAGGAATTTGGTATGTCGTGATATCTCACTTAGAAGAAAGGTCTAGGTGAGGGTTCAAACTAAGACACCAATCCTTAGCCATATCTAGGAAGAAGGTGTTGATGTGATTTCCCAATACGCTAGCAACGGGGGGGGTTTTAACTAAAGAACACCGGTCGTTGTTGTTTTTTTTTTTTATGATAATCCTGCTCCGTTAACCACGAGGTTGGGGTTCAACTACAGCAAAGCATCCTAAGCTTTAAGAACTTTGATAATTGATGTAAATATGTTGCAAAAAGTTTAAAGTTTAAATCTCGAATCAAGTTACGAAGTCTTAATAAGTTGTTGTTTTTTTTACTTTGAGTCATGTTCATTTGAATTATGATATGAAAATAAGTTGGCTATGGTTAAATTAAATGGAGTACACACATTCAATCGTTTATCCATGTTGGGAGTTGAAAATTCACATGTTCTAGTATGAGGGTTAACATATAAACTTATATCACAATGATCTTTTTTTAATTGCTTAGCTTGGAGCTTGTGAAAATCGAGGACGAGAAATTACCGTCAGGACATCCGTAGATCACTCTACGGGCGCTCTCATTCTTGATACAGTATTAATAAAATAAAGAAAGCCAAAACTTGTTAAAAAATGAGAAAAATCCAAAAATATTAGTTGTAAGCTAGTGTAATTTAGAAGATGGTGGAAAACGGGGCATACGTGTTTACTTCTTATCATTGCGTGAGGACACACATACTTAGTTTGGGGATTTGATAGTGCTTAATATACAATATTCTTTTACATCTAAAATCGAGCTTAAATGACAAAAAAACAGACAAAAACTGCCAAATATATGTTTGTTTTGCATTTGTATTGTGCAGGAAGTGGATTAACAACAATAAAGACAAGAAAACCAAGTCCAAATTGTCAAAACTGAGCATGGAAGAAAAGACTGTGCAAATTCAAGGCCAAAGTCCAAAAATGCCAAAAGTCAGAGTCAATCTGAAGAATCAGCAGTCAAACGGAGCCGGAATGAAGAATACTGTTGATGCTATATCTTAACCATCTGATGGGCAGGGAGAAGCAAATAGTATATTATGAGACTGTGAAGACCAAATGGCCTCTCAATCAATTACAAACAGCCCATTTAGTAGTGCAATTGACAAAGATGTGAAGACTTTGAAGGCATCTGCCCAGTTACAGCCAATCTCAGCCATTGTACACACAAAACCCACTCCATAACCTTATTGGGCTTGAAAAAGCCCAATAACCAAACCTATACCTTATTGGGCCTTAAAAAGCCCAATAACATAAGCCTGTACCTTATTGGGCCCAAACCCAAACCCAGTGGGCCCAATACAAGCCCAAAATCCTTTTTTATAAAACTTTAGGGGTTTAAATTGCCAATTTTGAAAGTTATTTTATAAAAGAAAAGTGGTAAAACAAAGAAGGACTAAAACTGCCAAATGGCAGTTTTCCTTTTAGTTATAAAACAGAGGGACCACTTTAGTAAATATCCCTAACTTCTTTATTTCTTTTAGTTATAAAACGGAGGGACTAATTTTGCCACTTTCTAAACTTGAGTATAACTACTAAATTCGGCCAAGATAGAGTGACAAGAGAAGGAAAGGTGAGGGGCCATACTTGCCTCTTCCCCATTCGTTTCTTTTAAACCCTGTAACCCACCCCGTACCTTAAACCACTCCCGCCAAAAACCATACAACCCCTTCCCACGGTTTACAGCTCACCCCATCACCTCTCAGTACCCCCCCAATTAATGTCTCACCTTTCCCCACTCAACCCCAACCCTATAACCTTTCCCTGTTAACAAAACACTCAACCCGAGACCCATTTCAATGGTGAGATGGTGTGAATGGTAAAACAAGGGCTAGGATTGCTTTGGATTACTTCTACACTTACAAGAAGCACAACTAGCACAATGTGAAGACCAAGAATGTCTTTGGACTTGTTATAAAAGGAAGAGAAGCCAAGCCGAACAACACACACCATTTTTATGTTTTTTTTAGCTTAATTTTAAATTCCAAGTCTTTCTTTTAATTATTTGAGTATAACTCAGTTGTTTTTTTTAAGCTAATATTGTATTACTTTCAGTTTTAATCAAAGTTAAGTATTTTTGTGATATTGCATTTGTCAAAATTCAAACTGTCATTTAAGCCGTTTAATTCTGTTTAACTTGTATAAGAATGTGTTAAAATGGATAACCATTACTTGTAATCACCTTTTCTAAACCTGTTCTTAACTAAAAAAACAGTTTACAAGCTCTTTTATATATTTAAGGGGGTGTTTGGTTTTGACCCAAAATGGGTCATATGGGGTTGTGCATGGTCAAGTGGCACTCAGCACATTTTGGTGAGTGTTGTAGGTTAATTAAGCCTTTAATTCACCATCTTAGTTTAACAAATAAGTTTTTAGGTTCCATTTTTGTATTCTTCAAATTAGGGAATAAGCACAATTGTTCTTAAGGCTAAGCCTGCTTATGCAGCTTACGCATATTAATTGTGTGCTTTTGTTTTATATTTTTTCAATATTTTTTGTTGTTGTTAGCAGCCAATAAACCCACCCCTTTGTTCTGTCTTTGGTTTGGCAGCATAAGCCAAGTGTTTATGTATGCATGTGTGTTTGTGAAATCCCCCATCTTTAAGCCCAATAATCAGCAGCTTTAATTAAGCCATAAGCCCTCAAAATTTGAAAATAAGCTTATTTACCACCCTTTTAAATCTGTTTGAGGTTTATCTTGGTTAAAAAGCTCATATGAGCTTATTGCATAAGCTCAAAAGAGACCCCTTGTTCACTGTTTTGAACCTCCCCTGGTGCTAGACCCCTATTTCAGCCCACTTTTTCTAGCTTATTTGCCATTAAGCCATAGGACATTAGTGCTTTTTAATATAGCTTATAGGTAGTCATTTTAGGTTTAGCAGCTTAAATCCCTTAGATAGCTTATTTATATAGCTTATTTAGTGCTTAAAGTTCACCTTTTTCTGTTTTTCTTGAAACTGCTAGTAAAGCTTATTAAAATCCCCAGCTTATTTTAGGGCTTATTTAGATAACAATAGCTTATTTAGGATTTCCCTTAGCCTAGTATCTTATTCCCATAGTTTATAGCTTATCTTGTGAGCTTAAGCCCCAAAAAGAAAGAAAAATAAGCTAAAAAGCTTATTTAGCTTTTGCAGCCCCAAAAGCTCACATTTTTAGCTTATTTAGTCCACTACAGCTTATACTCCTTTTATGAAAAATGTTCTCCTAAGTCCCCTTTACAACTTTGCTTCTTTAGCTTTTTGCTAATAAGCTTGTTGGACCCACTTTGCAAATCGGGGTCCAACTCAGGGACCATTTGTGTAATTTTCGATTTTCTAGTTAACTTTGTTAGTCCTTAGGTTAGTCACCCTGTTACCCCGTTTGTCCTTGTTGCTTTACTCTGTTAGTCCTTTAGTTTAACAGCCATTAGACTTTTAGTTAATTAAATAATTAATTTAGGTTAAATATTAATTAGTTTAATTACTTTTAATTAAATCAGTAAAATTTGGGCATTTTTATATTTTTAGATTTGTTAACTTTTTCTTTATTTAATTTTATTTTTTTTAGAATTTTTATAACTTTTATTTTTTGTCTTTTTCTATTTTCTTAGTTTTAATTAGTTTTTAATCTTTAAAAATTCATAAAAAATCCAAAAATTAATAAAAAAATATATTTCTTTTTTACAAAATTTTCTTTTGTCATTTAGTGTCTAGGAAAAATATAAAATTTAGTGTAGGCTTAATTTTTCTTAAATTTCAGTTTTAGACCCGTTTTACCGGGTGCGTTTTACCGTTTCTTTTCGTTTAGCATTCAAACGACCTCCGTTTTAGTTCTAGTTTTCTTTATTTTTCAAGTTAAGTTAATTAGAATTTAATTTTGATTTTTAATTTAATTTAGCATTTATTTTTCTTAATTTTTAATATTTAGGTTTCCCGATACCTTATTCTGTTCCCCGTATTTAATTTAGATTTAATTTTAGGATTTCCTTATAACTAATTTTGTTTCCCGTAGATTAAATTAGATTTTATTTAATTAATTTTAGTTGTAATTATATCAGTGTTCATATCATATATTCTCCATCAGTCAATTTCTCTTCAAACCAGGATAACTTTCAATTGCAGCCTCGTTGGGACATACGACCCGGGAATATCTCTTCCGGAATCTTTTTATCATTGATTCTTACTTGTGTATCTTCTCCTTTTGTGGAATTTGACCTTTTGCCTTGGTCAAGGGCATTTGGTTGAGATCTGCATTTGTGTTAATATATATATATACTATCAGACGAATCAAAAGGCTTGTGATTACTTTGCATCACAACCCGTGCTTCCTATATCTATAAGTGTACGTCTCAGTGCGCTTATGTGTTAAAATAAGAGAAACAGTTGAACCTAAGAACTACAAAGACGCATTAACTCAAGCATGTTAGATTGAAGCTATGCAAGAGGAACTTCATGAATTTGAATGTCTTGAAGTTTGGGAACTTGTTCCTCCACCTGATAAAGCATTTGTCATCACTCTTAAGTGCTTTAGATGTCATTTGTTTAAATCTTTATGGATTTAGAGACTTAGTGAATTCAGGCTTTAAACTACAGACGATCAATATTGCCAACACCTCATAGTTTGTAAAAGACTTAGGAATGCTTGGAAATACTTTCATAGTTTTAAAAGCCTTGAAATTGATTCTCACGAACTAGATTTAAGCTTATTAATTCTTCAAACACGATCTCGAATATGTATGCGTATAAGGTTTTGCTGATTCCGACGTGTCGAAACCAGCAAGGGGGAAGGAGTAGATGTATACTTGATAGTGTCCTTGGCCTTCTTTTGAGGTTAGCTTCTTTTGTCTTTTGAGGTTAGCTTCTTTTGATTTTAGGCTGTTTCGAATCTTTCGGGTGCACTATTTCAATCACATGGTGGAAGAGACATCTCGTCATTAGCCAGTATGCATCATTTGAGTCCCCAGGGGGAAGTGTTAGGAGTATAATTATTTAAAACGTCAGAAAAGTTCTTTCTGATTCAATTAATGCTTCCTCAAACAGTCAATCCTTAAGCTTATTCTTAAAAGAAGTAGAAATATTTGATAAAGGAGGTACACATAGGTATGATGATTCCTTAAGTTAGTCAGTATTCTGCAGAAAGAAATGAGTACATTTAGGACTTAGTTGACTTTGGTGTTACAATTTATATCATGACTATCCTGAAGAGAGAAATGCACTCATCCAGGACTTAATTGACTTTGGTGTTGCGGTATCAAGTTCTTGAAAGGGTTAATTGTGTACTTCGGATATCTAGGCTTTATACATTAAGACTGCTTGATGCGGCTTGCAAGAAAGTTCTGAATCTACTCAAGAAAGGATTGCTGGTTTAGGGGGAAGCTAAGACAACATCAACACCGACATCACCAACCACACAAACTCAAGTTACATATGTATCTGAATCTGTTCTATCCTCGAAGTTTGATGCAAAGACTTTCATAACTTGGAAAGAAAGTTAAAGCAACGCTGAAGAGTGCTTGGACAGAGAAAGATCAGATTGACAACCTCTTGAAAGAAAGAAGGTTAATGAGGAGCTTGGAAAAGTTCGTTGGTGGAAAATTGTACGAAGGAGACCTACGGCTGCGACAAAAGAACCATATGATTCTATCATATGATGTTCTCATCAATCAGGTCAAACCTCGTACATAATAATCATGTGATTGTATGTAGTGTAGACTTTATGGTGATATTAAGGAGTGCTCGAGTACAAAATTTTCAAGAATTTCTTAGTAAATTCAAAAAATTTCAAATTATTGTACTCAGCACTGTCTTATATACCCTCAAAAGTTGAGGGGGAGCAATAATATGTTCCATTCTGCTAGAATACATCATTTTGTCCCCGAACGGTTAATCAATTGATATCCAAAATATCAAGGGATTAACATTTTGGATAAGGGGAGAAAATGTGATTAACCTGGACTTAATGTATATTGACAGAAGTAATCGTTAAAAATGAACTCGATGCACTCCACACCATAGCATGGTCTACTAACGATTAAACGATGCACATGTTAAGGGGGAGCTTTTAGTGATGATTAAAACATTCAAAGTGTAAACCTTTTGATATTCATATCAGACACTTTGAATGAATTTTTCAATGTTTTGATGGATTGTGATGGAATACTCAAAAGACCGACCATGTACTTAATTTTATGGAGTTATAAGGTGGTTAGGTATAGGTATTCAAATCCCATGATCCAGCCAGAACCGGAGGGATCTACCCAGGGATATCCACTAGTTAGTGGTAGAAGTCCTTATGTATGACTAAAAGGAGAAAAAGTGAGAAAAGGGAATAATCGTCAACTGAGATGGAGCTAACAGATCACTGGACCAAACCCAAACAAGGTGTTATTTTATGAAGTCTCAGTATGCATTGAAGGGGTTGAAGAATGAAAAAGAAAATGTAAGGATAAAGGGTGTAAAGAAAGAAGCCCTCCATACACATAGGCAAAACCGGGTCAATACATATGCGTCCAAAAACACTTAGGTGTGTCTGACAATGAAGACAGTCATATACCCAGTGACGGTATCACAAACCCCTCCCATCCACTCAATTTTCGGAAGGACTTTGTTTCAAAAAACTCACGGAGATACACTCAATTCTATTGATTTTCCTCACTCCGAGTTAGTTTGATTTGAAAAGGTGGCACTCAGCACCAGCCTCTGATCACCAAAATTAAAAGTGCACTATTGAGTCCTAAAGCAAAAGGATCATACCATTAAATCTCATACAGGAACAGCTATTCATAAATTAGCTTGTTATCTCACACAATGTGAATATCAAGTAATAACATTAGAGTCCTAAACGCAAGATCCTTAACGATGTTTGCTAAAACATCTGAGTGATCCTAGTTTTTCCACAATGAAAGATGGAAATCCTTGCATGAGCCAACATCAAAACAAGCTCACAGGTATGTGACTTGTGCGATGCCTTATGAATCAGCCTTGTTATAACTGGAAAGCAAACAAAGGTGATATTCTTTTATGAATCAAACTTTCCAGTTTATGGAATCCAACGGTTAAAGAAATTTTTGAATTGCTTAAAACTCTCGATGTTCACAAAGACCACTTTAGCAAGGGGACAACGTTAATTTATTTTCGAAATCCGATTTCCTATATCAATTGGTGAGATAGAACTTACTAGTTCACTCATATCGTGCTGACTGCTTTGAGACGTTCCGAATGAGAACAATGTTGAGTATGACTGAATCTAATATTTAGTGTATAAAAGATTCAATCTCTATACGCTGGAAAACCCGTCAATGAAGATTCATCTTAAATTGAATCCCTATCTGATCACAGGTCTATCCTCACGGAATTTTGAAGGTTACACCCAACCAAACCATGGGCGAATGAACAAAGCCATATTCACTATCCCCCTGCTTTAAAACGCTAATTGTTTTAATGCAATGCTATTTAAAGATGGTGGTGGAGGTTCTTGATTCCCGCTGACTCACAAGATCAATAGCCACATGCTCATACCCGATAGACAAACATAAGGACTTCATGAAAGGCTCAAATACATGTTTCAAGACTTCTGTTACTCTGATATCGTACGTCTTTCTTGAAGTGACAAAGTATTAAAGTCAAAGAATTTCAAAGAAGTTTCAGTCACTCTGATACCCAACGTCTTTCTCAAAGTGACGAAGTGTTAAAGTTAAAGAATTTCAAGAAAGATGCAACATTAAAGCTTTTCAAGTCAACAAATCAAGAAAGGTATGAGCATGTCGGTCCAAAGTCACAAGTTTCATAAGAGGGAAAAGTTCATATAAGATGCGAAGTACGATGGTGCATGTATAAACACCTCCAAGTTTTTAGGGTTATTGATGAACGCGTAATAAATCCGCAATGTATCTTTTAGTATTGTACGCGTTTGTTTAAAATCGTAAACGTTAAGTTAAATCGCGTACGCCAAAAATTATCGTTCAATATAAACGGACATCAAATAATTAAATGTTCACATCAAGCAAGTATTAAATAATTATTTTGAGAATAATTATGGTCTTTGTTTATTTTATTTTTATCGTTTGCGTAAAGTGTTTACGTTTCGCGATAAATTAAGTTTAGGCATACCCGGAACCACAAAAATAATTCTACGCTTCAACAAATACCCACATTTATACCCAATACTCAAATTTTACAAAAATATATCATATATGTCTCTATATGGCCGGATTTAAAGAGTTATATTCAAGAAAAATGAAAGAAATCTTGCAACTAGGTCTTTGTACATCACCTTTGCATTAAAGATAGCCATACCATGTTTCATATTGACCAACTAGTCTTCCTTAAGACCATGAGACTTGTCTAAGACTACTATTGCACCTTTTTGACCAAGACTTTTTTAAATACATGCAAACAAGAAACTAGGAACTTCATTACAAGTAAAACACTTAACCAAAAAGATCAAAAACCCTCCCTTTGGCTCTCTACTAGGCCACGGCTCAAACAACCCTTTGTAACAAATCCATACCAAATTTTATACAACCTATACACACCTATACACATCATATCTAAGACATTCTAAGATATTTCCAAGCATTGGTTAACCATATTCAAGCTTTAATCAAGAAAGGTAAGCTATAGTTTATTAAAGAAAACTAGGGTATTTTCTTTGAGTGCGCAGAGCTTTGGTGATTTTTATCTAAACAAGGTTTAGATTAACATTGAACATCATCATCATACACCATAAGGTCAACTAGTAACCCCTTTATGTTACTTTTTTTCAATATTCACACACACACATTGTATATGTTGTTCTATTGTAGCTTAAATCACCATGTATGATTTTTAACATGTAAATGGAGTTTTTACTTTAATGATCATTTTGGCACACTATTATATATGTGAGATATTTCAATATCATGTTAAAAGGATGAGAAAGATTGACCATATTAAGTTGGTGTAAAATTGATTAATTACAAAAGTAGTAAGGTATAAAAGCAAGGTTAAAAATGGATCAACAAGGTCCACGATCAAGATTCTGTCCACAATTCGTATATATAACACATAATTTGTTATATTTTTATAAGTATAATGATTCACGACGATTCCGAAAAGTGTAAGAACTCTGTCAAACGGATTTATAACTAAAAAGTTAGAGCGAAAAACGAGGTATATATTCGAGGATAAAATCCAGCATTTGGTTAAGTTAGTGGTTTCCTTCTGTCAGGATTTTAAGATGGTATTTGCGGCAGCTTTCGAGTCCGTTTCGGCATTCGGCAAACATGAAAGAAGTTTCGTAAGGTACGTCGTTTTACTTCCCCCCGCGAGGTTCTTTAAGTCTAAAAGCGAGTGAAAACGGGTCGAAAGAGCGGGGACAAAATCTCTCTTTTTGGTAATTAATACCACTGCATCATATCTGATGTGAGAGCTTTTTCGCGCCATTGTCGTCCTAGTTTTCGGTTCTCGGACAGAACTGGAAAGTCGTTTCAAAAATGGTTTTGCATAAATTCTCTTTAGAACCCGAGTCAAGAAAATGTGTTTTAGTGGGGCATTATAGTCGGTCAGACTAGAAAATAAACTAATATAATTACAAGTATTAATAACAATAACCACCAGGAGTTAACTACAACACTACCAGGAGAAACTAAGACTCTACCATTGAGTAACTAAAATACTACCAGTATAATAACAATAACTAACAGGAGTACAACAACACTACCAGGAGTAACTAATACACTACCAGGAGTAACTAATATACTACCAGTAGTAATAACTATAACTACCAGGAGTAACTAATACACTACCAGGAGTAACTAATATACTACCAGTAGTAATAACTATAACTACCAGGAGTAACTACAACACTACCAGGAATAACTATAATTACATTATTATATATTTATAAATGTTTTTATAACAATTATAAAATTTTTTCACTCAAACAATTAATGGTGATTAGCTATATAGATTATTCATGTAGAGATTACTCAATGTGATTAGTACTTATAACGACCTTAAATAAAATAGTTGCCTACGACTATTTGCGTGACCATTATTTGTTGATACACTTGCATTTACTCACTCGAGGTGAGTATCATAGCCCACGTTTTACATGATTTGTATTTATAAGTTTTGGGGGTGAGAACATGCTTATTGTACAAATGTATTTATATGTTGATTCACAAATAGACATGTTACATACTCATTTAATATACTCGGCGATGAGATACACTACTTGGTATTACTTTTGACTTACACACAACTTGAATTTTGACTTCGACATGATTACTGATTAGCTTAAGAAGGAGGTACAGGTTAATAACCTGGAGGGTAAGCGCGAGTGTTATGAAATAGATCTATTGGGGGTTGACTAATCCCGTTCGGGTGATTAGCTATCACTAGTTTGAGATCGAACTAACGAACGTTATAACATTGTCGGAGCACAACACGATATACTGATGAATCTGAACCTTATGGTGCCTTGAATAAAGTGGCATACTTATAATGAGTCTACGTAGCATTACCATGAACTTAGCGTATCGTATCATTGTTTTATACTACATAATGAATCTTATACGTGTGCCATAGAATATAGTGGCCAATCAAACCTTGGAAAAATTTTGAGATATATGTGCTCATTACAATATATACTTGAAACATTTTGGGATATTGTGCTCATTACAATATATACTTGAAATATTTTAGGATATTGTGCTCATTACAATATATACCTAAAACATTTTGGGATAATTGACTTCATTACAACATATACTTTGGAAACAATTTGTGATTATATTATATTTTAAAGGAAAACTATATACGTAGGTTTATGCAATTGCAAGTCCTGTAGGTCGAAACATTGGAACACAGTAAACCTATATATATAGTTTTTGGGACATTTACAGTATTTTGTACAAAAACCATATGAACTCACCAACTTTAATGTTGACACTTTTAAGCATGTTTTCTCAGGTGAATTAGATGCTTGGCTTATTTGATGTTCAATGGAGTCTAGACAATCCAATAATAATTTTCAAACGACACTTAGAGGTCGTTCTCTCATGACTTATGCAATGGTATTATGAAGTAACGCTCCCGGAAACACATTCCGCTGACCGAACCCCAAATTTTGTGGTGTTTAACAGCTTAGTTTATGATCTCAAGATGCTTCAAGATCACACATCTCTCAAATAACAAGTTCAAGGAACAAGCTCAATCCAGAGTCAATGATCACTACAACATATTTCACAAGAGAAAGTACAATAGACGAGCTAAAGACTAAAGATGACGCATAGTATGCTAGGTTTAAAGTTTTGTTAAACCTTGGAGTGGCCTCCCTAAGGGGTATATTGTTGGAAACACAAAAGTGTCCGGTCACATTACCAAGTTGTAATAGTCTTAGCTCGTCTTATGTAATGATTATAATAGTAATCTAGTCCTGCCCAAGACCTATGGTGAAGCCCATCTTAGCCACATGTGGCCGCCAATATGACATATATATACACAACTCTCATGCCTTGGAGAGGAGGTTGTTGGTTTTTTTTTTTTTTCATTTTCCATATTTCACACACATAATACAATTCATCCATTCCATCCATCACAACCCACATCTCTTTCTCTTTTTTCTTGGTAGATCATTAGATTACATGTTTCTTCATGCCCACGTGATTCCCAAACTGTCTATGCGTGATTGTCATTCTTTTACCTTGGAGTAGTATCCACATCTCTTTTTTCCGGGTGTTTAGGAAGTTCTAGGTGTTGTTGGTAGTTTGTATAGTTTCATGAAGAACTTTAGCAATGAGAGCCAAATTTTTCTGCATGTCTTTAATCCTTCTAAGCTTGTTCAAGGATCACTGTGCCTTCTTTAAGAAGGTCCTGACTCCAGAGGTGGTGAATTGTTTATCTGGTCTGATCTCTTTGCCTTTTGTATCGTGTAGTTTGCGTGCGATCTGGTTTGTAAGTAAAGCTTTTGATGTTGGTGCATATGATTTGTGAGGTTTTTGATAGTCTTATCGAGGTATAATAATGTCTTGAAGTATTTGAGCATTAGCAACCAAGTGCTAATGGTTATAGCATTCTTGGCATTCTTTTAGCACGAGTTCATTTAAATTCCTTTTGGTATTTTTCAGAATGTCAAAAGAGCTTATGGTATGAAACTTCATCCAATTGTGTTTTGTTGCTTTACAATTGTGACAAATCTTGACATTCTAGGTTGAAGTTGTCAAAAGAAATTTAAAACATTGACTTGCAATCGATGCAACTGTCAAATTGTTTCTCTGATTAAAAAAAACAACATTTCATTCATCATTTTGTAGAATCTTGGTAGTAAGAACTCAATTGTTTCTTCTCCATCGTAAGAGTGATAAGACCAAACTCCTAAATAAAGTTATGTCTCTGACATCTTGAATATTGAGTGATTACACCTTGTTGTAGCCTTTCGATCGGCTTCCCACAATTCTAAGTTTGTCTGCCATGCATCAACAGCTTGAAGTATATTGCATCTCTCCAATTCCATACAGATAACAAAATGAATCTTCGAGCTTATTTTCTGATTCAAAATGAGCTCTGCTCTCAACAGGAGACAATATTTCAAAACTGTCTCTACTTTGTTTGTTAAGTAAACTGTTGGAGAATCCTCTGTTCAGGAACAGCTAGAGTTGTGACAAAATTGTTAGAGTGTAAGGACATTTGAGATGCCTTTCGTAAGGCATTACCATTTGGGTCTTGTATCAATGTATCGTAAGACCAGTGATCGCCATTGGCATATCGTCCTGTTGCAAGCATTGGTGGTCGCGATCCCTTAATCCATCTGCCATTTATGTTTGTTATGCATTTGACTTCGGTTGTGGAAGTTACATTTAGAGTTGTCATGATGAATGGTTGTTGAATTATGAAGTGAAAATGATTGAAGGATCTTAAGTGGATGTGTTGTGATTGAAGTTGTGATTAATTGAATGTAATTTTTTACTCTTTGGACGGTATTTTACAATAACAAAGATTTAAAACGAGAAATTAAGTTCTTTTATGGGATTTTACAAAATCGAGAGGAAACCGTGAAAAGTTAATTGTTGTTGTTAAAGTTTGTTGTTGTTGATTAATTGTCCTTGTAGTCCGAATTAAAGTCTAAAGTTCGTTTAATTAGTCCTTGAGGTTTGTTGTTAATTTCTAATGTTCGTCTACACAAAGTCTCAAAGTCCAAGTTCCAAAAAAAATGTTGACAAAACGCAACTAGGTCACAAAACGCAATGCCAAAGATTTTGACAAAACGCAGTTGCTTGAGGCAAAACGTAGTGAAGTCTTGAGAAAAAACGCAATGAAGTCTTGAGACAAAACGCAATGAACAAAATGCAATGTTTGAAGACAAACCACAGAACCAAATCGCAACTCCCTAAACAAACCGCAAGAGACAAAATGCAACCAAGAAATGGAATGGACAGAGTCTCCCCTAGGCAAAATGCAATAAGGGTCTTCAATCAGGCAAAACATAGAACCAAAACACAATAGGCAAAACGTAATACCCAAAACGCAGAGGTAAAACGCAATAACCAAAACACAGCCAAGAAAAAATCTTCAAACTTTCTTGTAAGCCACGAAATGATGTTCAAACTACCAAGTAATGATGCAAGGGATAGTTCTAAGCCCGAAAGTACAAGTCTTTAACATCTTTAACCACAAACAAAGATCAAAATAATGAATACTTGATACTTTTTTTTTTTCGAACCAAAAAAATTTTAAAAAAACTAGCCACTAACTCAATCACTACCACGCCGAGGTACTGCTACCAAATGTTGGAACCATCTATAATCTTCACTTCACTACCAGTTGACATGGAATGATACAAGAAATTAAGATGGAAGATATGAAGAATGTAGAAGAGAAGTTAGAGAGAAAAGTGGTTTTGCTTATATAAAATGTCCTTACAAGAAATGAATCAAACCAACCACCTCACCTTACATGTGAGTGTAATTATAATACAAGGATTAAAAGGCTTGCATAGCCTTTGAGTAATTCTAAACTGCCAAGGCTCGGATTTCTTTCTTGGCTCTTTCCTGAGACACGTTGACCGATTAGATTACAAATAAGAAGCCCGTTTCCCCAGCTAGCCTATTACGAACGTATATTAATTTAAGTGACCGAGACCTAATATAATTATGAACGAACTTTCCATTGTTCGACTCAATATTTTGAGGCTAACACTCTTGCACGTTAAGTCCTTCCTTCCACTTTTAGTCCTGAAACAATATTTACATAACAAAACGACCAATTTTTAGCAATAATTTATTGGGCGTAAGCACATATATTCATCTCTGCATTTCTAAGGGATATTTTATGTATATTTTTAGCGTTATCAAATCCCCTCATTACTTAGCTAATTCTTATGCTCTCAAGCAATCAAAGCGAAAATAATTTCGTTTCATTAGATTTAGAAATCATAAGCACAAAAGACAAACTCACGAAATTCAAATAATTTTATTTTTCACTCACACTCCAATTGAGTGAAATGTAATAAACGTAAGTACACCTCAAATGCACAGTCATGAAATGAAACAAATTACCGATAAGCTTGTACTAGAAACTAAATCCACGCGACATTGCGTAAGCACCAAGACATTATCTTCAAAAGAAGGTACATACTAGTAAGCTTCTCGGGTTTGATTTTTGGTAGAAAAGTGTTTTTCATTTAAATTAATAATCCATCTTATCCGTTATTATATCGAACTTCTTTGTTTAGGTGAGATTCAGACATTCAGGCTTCTTCTTTCTCTCTTTTTTTATCCATCTTGGGGGAACTTGCTTCCCCCATACTTATGATAAGAATACTTGCGCAATACTTTGAACGGTAAAATTTCATATGATTTAATTAAATAGTGATTTCAACAAAGTAATTCATTTCTATTTTCCATTTTAATAATACCTCTTAATCAGAAAAATGTTTATATCACGCAAGCGTGATCTTCTCTGCGTTCTCTGTACTAATCATTTTAAGCACAAGTTCTAGAATTTACAAATCACCGGCACACTCATAATTTTCAACCAATACCACTGTTCCAGAAAAAAGCGACAAAGACCATACATACACATCTATAACGACAGAATAGACATATATGACTACAATCAAACCCTAACTCGAATAGGCTAAAGGCATCAATTATCTTGGGTATCAAAGATGGATACCCGAAATCTTAAAGTCTAAGGGCTAACCTCACTTTTAATTGATGGCATAATATGCTAGTAACGTTATCTATCTCGAGTCAGATTGCTTATGATCATGAAAATTTTAAATTTGTTAGGTTTTTAAATGTTTTTCACTTTCTAGGTTATCTTCCCCCCATACTTAATATGAGCATTGTCCCTAATGCGAAAGATTATAGAGAAAAGATAAATAGGGAAAGTGAAATATACTTTTTGGTATTGCGTATCTTCCAAAACTCTTGCTTGACATTCTGTTTGTTTTTTCCATCTCTTTTTCCTGTTTCAAATACACATATTCCAAAACAGATGCATATTAATAATTATTCTAATTGATTAATAAGTTTTAGAATATTGTTTTTAATGCCAACAGAGGCATTTAAATATCATAATAATAATATAATAATATTGTTTTTGAAACGCGCATGTCCAAACACACACAATCACATATCTAATTTGTGTCATCCGACACTACTCGTCCTCCTCATCATCATGCTGTTGTTGTGGTGGCTGCTGCGGATAGTACTGCTGGTAGTACTGGTAGTACTGGTTGTACTAGGGCTAAGCATAACCAGGTGGGTTATAAGCACCCTGCAACGGAACACTATAAACTCCTGCCATGTGCTCAAAGACACCCTGGTACCTATCTTAGTGATATGCATATCTGTACTCCATCCTATCTATCGTCTCATGTCTAATCTCCATGCTACCCATACGCTCATATAAATCCTGCATCGAAGCTCGCATAAACATATTGGAGCTCTCAATAGGCGCGCAAACTCTCACGGGACATCATCAATTTGAATATCAGGAATCATTCTATCCCAGAGTTGATCCACACTCTCAGGGTAGTCTGTACTAAATCTCTCTCTGCAGTAAACTAGAGTAACTCACGGCTATTATTGTCTTCGTCAGTCAAAACTCTACTTTTCCTAGCAATCTTTGAAATGAACTGTCCACAGTAAATCTGACTGTCCTTCTGACTTCCAGTTCCCTTTCTTTTCTTTTTAAAATTTAATTATAATAACTGAAACGTAAACTAGTCCACCAAAATCTTCATTCATTAATATCGGGGTAGTCCCCGTACATCAAAGTATAATCTATAATGGATTAAATACAATTGACTTTATTTAGATATGCATACGACAAAAAGTAAAATTTAAAGTACGATAAACATTATTTTGGGAGTGCACAAATTCCATCCTCCCTTATATCTGCTATCACAGCTTCCTGACGAACTAGTTTGCGTGACATTGATGTCACTCAATTGTGAATATTTTTAGATAATTTTTCTTTCTCTTTGTGGGTTTTGTCACAAAAGCTTGCATGTAGATATTTCCATAGGGGTCGGTTAAACGAATCTTAGTTTTCCTGTAACACCCCGCTCCGATAAAGAGACAAAGCATCACATTATGGTGTCAAATCAGAACATATATAAAAGCAAGCGGAAGACTTTATTAATCAAAATACCAAGTCATAAAATAAAATGGCTTCCAACAGTATTAAATTCTAACAAAGTCAAATAAAAGAAATCTTGAAAAGGAAAGGTCTTAAAACATAAATCCAAATAAAAGGGTTCTTCTAAAGGTGGGTCCTCTAAAAGCTCCTACTCTCAACACTCATATCCCAGCTTCTCGCTTAGTACCTGCCGCAGGAAAAGAAAACGCGGCTGAGCTAACGCTCAGTGAACAGATATATTAATAATAACGGTAATAAAACGAAGGAATGAACGAAACGGATCATGAGAACCTGCCAAACAAATGCCAAACAATATATATAGAGCAATGAATAGGATAAGAGTAATCAAAGGAATGCCCACGAGCCCAAACAAATGTCTAAACATGATAGGTCACATGAATCTTGAATCAATCATATCAACATGTAAGATTAGAGAGAATGAGGGCAAGTAAAGGGAAAATTCAAATCTTATTATGGAGGGAAAATAAGAGTTAATTACAAGGGCATCACCCTCTAATGAAGATTAGAGGGCTATTTATAGGCAATGGGAGGGAGGCTTCCCTTCCTTATTTTCCTAACTTGTCAATACTAGTCCCTAGACTTTGGTTATTATGCTATTTCTTACTTAAAGCATAATAAACCTTATTACAAGCTATATTAAACTAAACAAAATAAAGTCTAATAACAAAATATAATAAAACCACATAATCGACACTTTTCCATAAACCTAACAATCTCCCCCTAAGGGTCGATTATTCTGGGCGTTCCCTCCTTGGTCCAAGTGGTCTTCCATTCACGTACATCTCCATCTTTTTCATTGATCTCGATAATTCAATCGAACATTCAATCTCTTCCTTCAAACAACTTAAGAACCTAATCAACTTCATCATTTGTGAGTTCTTTTCTTTTGCACATAGCCATACTTGACATCATTATAATAACTCTTTAGTCCATGCTAGCGTTCCTCTTAGTGTGAATCCACAAAACTAATAGTATCTCTGGATGTCTCAATCACCTGTTTCTTCTTCTTGCTATAGTGAAATGATTCGATGTACCTGGCTCATAGACAATAGAAAACACATCATATTCTTCAATTCCTGGGAATGTAATTGTTGGTGCAGTAAGATTAATCTTCTGTTGATAGCTTTCGATTCCAAGTTGAAATCCGCGCACCTTACCATATCACTTGAACTCCTGAATGAACACTGATAGCAGACCATAGCAATCCTGTATTAGCATAATCAGGTACCATTGTTTTATTTCACTAATCAGCAGATTTGACATGTCTCAAGATATGGTTACTTATTTGCACATCTCCAGAAAAGGTTCATGCCACAGACATCAAGTGATCAACTTGCTGATAATCTTCATGGTGGCATGATGGAAACGCTACCCTCGTTGGTGAAAGAGAAACTAATGGAGCAAGTTAAGAAGGAAGTTCTTGCGCAAGTTCGACATCAAGTTCCTGTGTATCTTGCGGAAGGGTTGATTCTGGAAAGGAAAACGACTAAAGAAGAGACAGAAAGATTAATCTCTAAAGCTATCTTGCAAGAACGTGGGCGTATGCAGGCACAAATATCATCACAGATTCAAAATGCAATTGACAATGCTATTCCTTCTTTAGTTGATGCATCTGTACGCAGTTATATGTCGGGTCATATTCTTCATGTTCATCCGGCACAAGTTCAATCATCCTCTGTTCCAGAACAACAACATCAATTGTACCTTGCTATGAAGGCTGATCCTCTGTTACAACAACAAGACATAGCAATCTGGTTGGCTCTCCAGATGAAGTTTGAGAAGACTCAGGTACCACAAACTGCTTGTAGATCTTCTGCCGTTCGCACAAGAGATCAGGACGATCCTCATGATGATGCTCATCCTGAGGGGGAGAATAGTGCAAAAAGGCAGAAGACATCGGAGTATGAAGCATATGTATCTGGAGAGTCATCGTCTGGACAAGTTAATGTAGAGGAACCAGGTCCTTCTACTTCAGGTAATCAAGAACAAGATGATGAATTTGATTTCTGGACTGATTCTTATGCTTCTGATGATGATGAGATTCCAACTAAGCAAGTAACACAAGACATCATGGAAGAGATATCTTTGACAATTGATGAAGCTAAGTTGAAGAAGATGGCGGATGAGATGCTAAGACAAAGATGTACTTCAGGAGATGAACATCAGTATCACATTGATCAGATGAAGAATTTCTTGCAAAGTGACATTGTTTGGGAAAGCAGAAAGGAAATTCTTGTCTCTCCGCATCCACGAAAGATCACACCATTAGTTCAAAGCTGTCAAAGAGATCCTGAAGCTCCAGCACTATCTCTGATCAATCAAGACCTTTTGTACTTGAAGAAAGGAAATTCAGGTCCTGAGAAGATCGTTTTGTCACTTCATAAATTTCCAGCAATTGTCTTCAATGATGATGATATTGAAGAACGGACTTCCAGATGGGTTAATAAGTGTATAAAGAAGTTTAATCCTTATGCAAGATATGGTGTTGAAAACTGGAAGAATCCTCATGCGAAGATCTTCTACATAAGGAGACAGAAAGAACCTAGAAGACCGAAGGAAGAGATCTATTCAAACTCTAAGATTGTTCAAGTCATCAAGACATTCTGGGAATTGGGTCATGAACATAAGTTTATCACAGAGATTGTGGCAAGAAGAGCTAATGATTGCATAGTGTCAATAACCGAGCCAGATTACAAGAATCTCAATAAGAATGACATTGAAGACATGTATCTGCTGATCATGAATAACAAGGTACCTGATTATGCTAATACAGGATTGCTATGGTCTCTATCAGTGTTCATCAGGAGTTCGGTGATATGGGAAAGAGTGCATGATTTTCAACTTGGAATCAAAATCTATCAACATAAGATTAATCTCACTACACCAAGAATTACATTCCCAAGAATTAAAGAATATGATGTGTTTTCTATTGTCTATGACCCATACATGGAATCATTTACACTAATAGCGAGAAAGAGAAAAGGGTGATGAGACCTTCAAAGATACATAAGTTTTGTGATGCAACACTGAGAAGAACGCTTGAAGGACTAAAGAGTTATTATAATGATGTCAAGTATAGCTATGTGCAAAAAGAACTCACAAATGATGAAAGTTAAGTTTCTTAAGTTATTTGAAGAAGAGATTGAAGTTCGATTGAATTATCGAGATCAAATGAGAAGATGGGAGATGTACGTGAATGGAAGACCACTTGGACCAAGGGGGAACGCCCAGAATAATCGACCCTTAGGGGGAGATTGTTAGGTTTATGAAAAGTGTCGATTATGTGGTTTTATTATATTTTGTTGTTAGACTTTATTTTGTTTAGTTTAATATAGCTTGTAATAAGGTTTATTATGCTTTAAGTAAGAAATAGCATAATAACCAAAGTCTAGGGACTAGTATTGACAAGTTAGAAAAATAAGGAAATGATGAGATTCCAACTAAGCAAGTAACACAAGACGTCATGGAAGAGATATCTTTGACAATTGATGAACCTAAGTTGAAGAAGATGGCGGATGAGATGCTAAGACAAAGATGATCCTCCTCCTCCCTCTTTCTCTCTCTACTTTCTCTCTTTAGGGGACTATTTAACTTATTGCTTTATGAGCATATATTCCAAGACTAACATGTTGCTTTCAGAGAAACAAAGGCGACTTCTGTGCACTAAAAAGATGATCTAGTAGAGCCTTTAACATCAAACTCAAAAACACTAAGATTGTTATAGAGATCATCAAAACTAAGACTGTCCACTCCTGGCTTGGTCCTCATGACTAAGGATACTTAGAACCAGGAAGAAGGTAAAGACCTAAGGAAATTCTAATTGGCATCTTCAGTGGAGACACTTGCACCATGAATCTCAAGTTGACTCAGAATACTCTGAAACCTGTCATAACCTTTGTGCAGTCCTTCTGAGTTGGACACAGAAAAACATTCAAACTGTTGCTTTAAAATGTATTTCTGCATCTTCTTTGATTCATCATTGCCACCAAATCTGGATTTAATAGCATCCCACATATCTTTAGCATCATTCATCTTGTGAAATTTTGCTAAATGGTCTTCTAGTAAAGCCATAAGCAAGGTGGTCCTTGCTTTTCTTTCTCTTTCTCTGGCTAAAATTTCTTTAGCAGTTTTAGGAGGCAGAACCTTTATTACTCCATTTGTATCTGTTGAGACACTTACAGGACCATTTCCCTTTTGTATGACTTCCCATATAGGATAGTCAGTATGGATCAAGTAATGTTCTATTTTCATGGCCCAAATGTCATACTCACCTTTCTTCAGAATAGGGAGTTTAATGGTTGACACAGTGTGAGGGGCTTGTTGTGTTGGTGTTTGTGGTGGTGGTGGTGGTGGTGGATTTTCATCATCTGATCCTGCTATTGAATAGATCAAAAGGGTAAAGGTTTATAACTAATGTGTTTTGGTTCTTCTTACTCAGAGTTTCTCAACAAGCTCTGATACCACTTGTAGATCCTAGTCTGAATAGATCTTTCTAGCCTGTTAAGAGTGGTAGCCAATCTGGATAGATCCAAACTAACTACAAGAGAAACAATGACTATGAACAATATAAGTTATGTGAAAACTAACTTATTTGCTAAGAAGAACAATGAATAAAACAGAATTTTGATTACTATTAATCTGCCAGGTTACAGATTACTAACTATGAATATTTGTAAACCTTGTATATGAAACTTATTTCTAACTAGTGCCGTAGGGTTCCTTTTATACACTAAGGAAACCCTAATGGGCTTACAAAACGCGTTATGTGATCATGCATATCTATTCCTAATATATCTCATGCATATCACATAAGCAGTACTAACATTCTATACTAACAGTACTAATACAAAGCTATCAGTACTAAGTGACTATCTTTTAGTACTGGCAGTACTAACTATAACCAACAGTACTAATACTACAATTGGTAGTACTAATGACTTAGTTAATATCTTTCAATCTTTACTAGCAGTATAAATCTTTTAATACAGTACTAAGTCCTTGAGGCAGTACAACTTTGTAAAAGCCCTTTAATTCCTAACCAATGATTTTGAAGATCATTGAGGCGTTGGGGTTAAATGAGTTTAATATCAGACTATTATGCCATGTTTGTTGGTAGGATTAACATTTGGATAGGAATGCAACTTTAGGTAATTGTTTTCTAATTAGAACATGATGCCATGTAGGACAGCTGCAATGCTTTCGAACAATATAACCTAGATTATGTCTTCGCTTAGCTCAAATTTTACAGCTATCACGAGTTAAAACATGGTGAAAATATGACTTGTCGTGATTTTCGTTACAGCAGTCTAGATGCAAAAAAAAAACCTAGGTGGAGGTCTAACGTTTTGACCATGTGCGAAGAGAATAATAAAATCCTAAATACTTTTTAACGCATATTTCATGATTCACATACCAACCGTTAACTGAAATGTGTAAAATGACAGGGTTTGCTCCTCTTGAAATATGCTTAATCACCACATTAGTACTATATAGACCTTATACATTTTAACATGTTTCGTATATTATGTATGTCTAATGTTTAAAATGTTTTTTTTATATCAGAGTCCATATGAACATATGGTTGCATCTTTGGGTGACGATGAACACTTGCTATTTTGGAAGGTTATTGGTACATAGGAAGACGTCAAGCCTACAAGAAACACGAAGCCTGAACCATTTGCATCCTTTGCACGTATAAGATGAGGCGAGAAAGTGTGTATCTTGATGAAGCTTTTGTTGAATTGGGCTTTGCATAGACTCTTTTAGTAATTTAGTATTTTAGTCTAGTGGATCTTACTTTTTGTGAGACCAAAGGAGACAGTGTGATTTCTTTTGTACATAGTAAGCATGAGTCAAATATGTTTATATCACTGATAGCAACAATACTTTTTCTACATTACTTTAGCCATTTTGAGTAAAGTACTTGCAACTTCCTGGTTATATTCTTGGCCTTCTATGGGACATATTTTCACTTTTCAGATACTATTTTTAATCTTGGAGCTTCATTTCAACTTATTTCAATCATGTCATACTTGCAATATTTCGATCACTAATATAAGTCTTAACCAACATGGTGATCCTGTCCTTATTATAATTGTTATGCTTTCACGATTGCAGGGTATAATATGCTTTTTATTGCATCATGAATAAGTGCTACAAGGTGAAAATACAATGATTTCAAGCTTTTTGCTGTTATATATATAACTAGTTTCATAGCCCGTCCGGATGGGCGGGCTAGCTTCATAATATTATTTGATGAATTCTAACTCGATGTGCATAAATAATGAATAACGACAAATATCTTAAACGAAAAATGAGAAGAAAAAAAGAAGAAAAGTATGCACGTGTTAAATATGTACAAAAAACAATGAAATGTGTGGAAAATTAAGATAATATGAAGGTTAAACCCTCATAGTCCAATTCTTTAAAGCCCTTTTAGCATGTGCATGTCTTCGAATGAATCTAATTAGAGATAATACGGTAGTAAATCATTCAGACTTCAAATCATGAAATTTTAAGGTTTTCCTATTTTTTTGAACTATTCCCGTCATGATTGTTTTGCAATCAAAGATGCTACTATAATCCAAGATGATAGTATTTATAATGCAAATCAACGAAAAATCAGTGACAACACTCGACTCGGTGATGTGGTAAATCCTGAAACAAACAAAAGAACACTAAAAAAAGACAAAAAGTTTTATAAGTTGGTTAATACGTATAATAACAGTAATAAAAAATAGACGTCATTTAAACATGTTTGTATATGTTTGGTATACTACATATGTCATTAGGTAGCAAGAATGTATACAAAGAAAGATCAAACAACATATCTAAAAGGACGTCATTTTTTATTACTGTTATAAAAAAGGACGTCATTTAATGGTTTGTAGGCTTGCAGCGGTACTATAAACCTTTGTGATAAACAACATTTAAACTGTTCGATCATACTTTATGAAGATCTTTCCATCGTGATAAACAACATTTAAACTGTTCGATCATACTTTATGAAGATCTTCGTGATAAACAACATTTATAGTACCGCTGCAAGCCTAGAAACCTTCGTGACAAACAACATTTAAACTGTTCGATCATACTTTATGAAGATCTTCGTGATAAACAACATTTATACTATAGTTTCAAGCGTACAAACCTTTCCATCTTTTTCGTACATCAGCAATATCAGTAAAACGATCGAACAACAAGGCAAATTTGAAAATAACACCATGCATCTCAATAACACCTTTTCAAGCTGGCTTCGACATTCTACATAATAGCATTACATGCTCTAAATAGCCCCTCAGTCCTAATAAATATTGTTATAATATAAAAGGTATGTAAATTAGTATGAAAATACTACAGTAAATCAGTAATAGGTAATGAGTTTTTTAGGGAGCCTTTCTTGTACAATTAATTATTGCCTACTAAATAATCCTAAAACTGTCTTTTTAAAACCACACTCAAACAACCCGTGTTAGATTGTTCAAAATCAACTACTGCCCATTTAAAAATCATAAAACTGTATTATATTGCGTATTATATTACATTGTCAAACACCCTAATCAAATTACCAAAATTGCCAAACACCATAATAAAATTACATGCCAAGTGTCACAAAAAATGTTTCTACTTTCTAGTAATGATGCACTTAGTATGATTCTTATGCTATTTCTTATCTCCATTATATATTATCTTTCCAGAACAGAATCATAGTTCTAGCTGTTAAAACTTATTGTGGATTATAAGTACCTTGAAGGCAACATCATATGCCTCCTGAAGATTTGACATACCTTGTGATAGGTTCTAGCTGTTAAAACTGATTGTGTATGAGCTCCCACAAGACGATTGAATAGTTGTAGGTATCAACCTTGTGAGTATAATGCTTCTTCTCACGTGTCTCAGTGTTAAAGTGTTGTAAAGCTACAATGACATAACAAATATCTGTTTTTCAATGACATAACAAATATATGTTTTTCAATGACATAACAAATATACGTAAAAGAAAAGTTACAAAGAGGTAAATATTCTAATTAAAAGTGAACCATTTTGTAGAGATTACCTCTAGAGCCATCCACCGATAGGTTCCAGTTTCTGCAGTCATCATTTCTGCTAATGATTCTTTTCTTGCTAAACCGAAATCGACAAGTTTCCCACAATCATTGTGTATTGTTAACAACAAGTTTCTGAAAACAACAATGATTTGAAAACTAGAATCGGTTTTTAAACACGAGAGAGCATATGTAACAATTGTAGTAAACACCGAACATGAACTTTCAAAAACAATTCATATATCACAATAGCTAAGATTTTTAACCCAATAAGCATCAAATAAGTTTTTATTCCCATATTTAACATACCAACCGAATGAAATCAAAGAAAAAGTACATGGTTTTATGTCTCAATGAATGATCCCATGTGAGTGTAAAAAAATAGATTTGAACTAAGAACAAAATAAAAATTTACATTTACAAAATATTTGTGTCGCCAATGTACTTAATAACACTTCAAGGTAGAAGAAAAGGTATAAATTTAGAGCTAATAAAACTGTTTCAATATAGGCGTTGTAATTTATGAAGTTTCAAACCATATCAATTAAGAAAATATTTGATACCTATTAATATAGTTTCTTATATATATTTTAGAGGTATACGCATGATAGAGGTTAAAAGAATGAATGGGGTGAGATAATGGGCCAAATGGGTAACTTATGGAAACCTGATTGTAGGCTTCATAGATCGTTTTACCCATCTAGGATAAAATAACATTGAATTATATAAAGCACAATGAATTAACAAATAAGAACATCAATGTTATCACAAGGTTTTCTTTATTGATCTACTGCCCCAAGATCAAATGATTCTTGGGACTATACTAACTAAAACATATACTAACTAACTATTAGGCTCTCATTGGAGAGATTTAACTATGATGGATGTTATTAACCAGACGCCTATGACCCTTTATATATAGAGGGTTTACAAGAAAACCTATATTACATAGGAAGCTAACTTATTTTATCACATTAAGTCCTTGTTGTTTCTTCTTTCCTTTATATTTTCATATAGTTTTGAAAATCATACAAATCTCAAATTTCCAAAAATCTTCCCCAATTGATATTAACAAAATCAATCTTCAATGTAGAAATAATATTCAATGCTTCCCCTTGACTTAAGATCTTCTTGAACATGCCACCACACATAAATAAGCTACAAATCATAAATCTTGTAGTCTTCTTCCCCTTTTTGTAATCATCCAATAGGGTTCTTCTGAAGATATGCAACTTAGAAACACTTCCCCTCAAGTGGTGCATGTAGATGGTTAAACATTTAATCAATAAGCTTCCTCTGAAACCCATATGTTTACTATCTCTTTAATCTCAAACTCTGTAGGCTCTATGTAGTGATCACTGATGAAGAAAACTGAGTTAACGAATTTGATGAAGAAGTAGAATCTCCCAAACTTGTGTCTTATGTCTTGCACTATCCACGTGACGTCAAACTCATACCAAGACTAAAATATAAGTAGATCGCAATCTCATGACAAAATCCTCAACTATACACTAAGCACTACAACGTAACTCCTTAAAGTGATAGCAAATGTGAGCTTTGAGCACCATAAGAAAAATCACACACCTTTGCTAGATTCGTCAATTCTTCGTCAACACCATTTAAGCACGAACAAGTTATCTTCAAACGTTGTAAGCCGTTTAAGATATAATAAGAACACGCATCTGTAAAACTTAACTACAACATCAAACAAGCAATATTCAATTGTCTTTGTAATCACCTCTTCAATAAATCCAAAACGAGCCATAAAATAAATAAGAATAAACTGTTGTGAATAACAGTTCCATCCGAGATCCAAACGCGTCTGTTGTCCAACATCGAACAAAGCTAGCAGTATAAAGTACTCGGGCAGTACTAACAATCAAACCTAACAGTACTAATACTAGAAAATGCCTAGCAGTATTAACTGCTATATGCTAGCAGTACAAACCATCCAAAAACCAATGAGCAGCAGTACCAAACAAATATCAGCAGTACTAAAATAAACTTGACAGTACTAAGGGTTAAACCGAGCAGTACTTAACTGATAACAAATGTTAAGGACACTTTGTAATTTTTATTTTTTTAAGTATCCAGACGACACCACATAAGTGTCACAAAATCGTCACAAAAACTGTCACTGAGATGCATTCTCCTTCCTCCCAATTCTGTTAGCGACACTTTTTCTGTCACAAAGCTGTTGCTAAACTGTCACAGATCTAGTGACTCCTTCCTCCTATGACCTTTAGCGAAACATTTTCTGTTACAAAGCTGTCACTAATTCAAGCAGTACAAACTATATATAGAGCAGTACTAAGAGTTCCTTAGCAGTACTAACTCATAAGGAAGGTTTTAATCATTCACGAGCAGCAATAACATAGCAGTACTTAGAAGTTATATATGGAACAAATACAATCCCATAAATTTAGGACCATTACCATAACCGATTCTAAAAACTTCTCCTCATGTTATTCAACAGATCCTCAAATCCGTTGTCATTCTTTTTCGTTCTTGCCAACAGCATCATAACTGATCCCAAATAATCTGCAAACCATAATCCTTCACGAGTCATAAACCCTGCTGCCTTTTTACATCTTCTTTCCTTCACGAACAAAGGAATATAACCACAAATTCACCACGAATCATCTGGGTTTACAACTGCTGCTATAACACGAGCCACATCCTGCTGCTTGTTCTTTAATTGTGTCATAATAACTTGTTACAACAAATTCATGACCTACTGTACCTTCATTATTGTTGTTTACCTGCTAATTGCCATCTGCTTTGAATTAGGGTTTGAGTCGAGAACCTGATTATTGTTAAACACGGCCTGATAATCACGACCTGGTCATAGCAGCCTTTTAAATACTTCTTGCTTATCATATTAGGTTTTGTTGGGAACCCTAATATTATCTCCTGCTGTAACATGTAAACCACACATTCTGTTTTGAATTTAGGGTTTGTGATAAATCCTAGTATCACCGTATGCATCTTTTATAGAAAACCAGAAAATTAACACGAACACCTTCTTTTCTTTGAACTAAAACCTTGTATCCTAGATATCAAGAGCAACCTGCTCTGATACCAATTATAGATCCCAGTCTGAATGGATCTTTCTAGCCTGTTAAGGGTGGTAGCCAATCTAGATAGATCCAAACTAACTATAAGAGAAACAATGACTACGAATAATATAAGTTATGCGGAAACTAACTTATATTGCTAAGAAGAACAATGAATGAAACAGAACTTTGATTACTATTAATCGGCCAGGTTACAGATTACTAACTATGAATATTTATGAAACTTATATGTCTAACTAGTGCCATAGGGTTCCTTTTATACACCAAGGAAAACCCTAATGAGCTTACAAAACGCGTTAAGTGATCATGCATATCTATTCCTAATATATCTCATGCATATCACTTAAGCAGTACTAACATTCTATACTAACAGTACTAATACAAAGCTAGCAGTACTAACTATAACTGGCAGTACTAACAATGTACTGGCAGTACTAACTAACTATCAGCAGTACTAAGTGTAGAAGCTCTAAATCCTAACAATCCTCCCCTAAACTTGATATTCATCTTGTTAATCATCAAGTTTCTTGAATGAAAGATTCCCAACATTAACTCACCTACACCAATACCCAAATCACACTCTACTCTCTATGATTCATCTCAAGAGATCAATCCTCCACTCACACAAACCAATCCACATGTTGCTAGTATGATTCATACTCAAACTCAAGGTGATAACCAAACTCAACTTACTCCAACTCCATCTCCAAGTAGGATAAGACTTGTTGATGAAATTAATCAACTTTAAGACTTATCAAGTCTTCAAGCCATGCATCTTGCACAACAAAACATATCACCCTCATCTCCTTACTCACTAAACCTTCCTCACACCATCAATTTACAACAAGTTGACACCCATGTTGGCTATTGTCCTTGTTGCCAATTTACCCAAAAAGATTAAGTATCTCCTTACTAGGACACAACCTCCACCTCAAGTCCAACGTGACTACTCTCCAACAGTTACCTCCGCTCCAAACTCTCCATCAATAACCAACTAATCACATCTTATGCCTACTTTTCTTGCTTTCAAATAATCGTCCAAATTTTTTTGTGTCGCAAGCAAGTCTAAAGTTCTTCTATGGCAACTTAGGATCTTTTCTAGTTTAATTTATGTTTCGATATGCTTCTAAGCATATTATTTGATATATGCATGAGTGTGTTTTACACACAATCTCTTTAATCAATGAATGATCTTTTGTCTTAATTATTGATTAATTGATTTTATGGCAAATTATAATACAAAATGTTGCTATATTTTTCCTTCTAACTTGCTACATGTTAGAATATATTTGTCTTGTGCTTCTAACTTTTTTTGTAGCAAAGTTACCATAGCTCGATTCCTTGGTGCCCTCGAACGAGGGGGAGCACACATCAAGGGGGAGCTTTGATGCCGTCGATCTTACTAACTTCACTCGACGAGGCCTTTTTGATTCTACAAAAAGGGGGAGAAATGACATAAAACTCACTAAATACTTGTTTAAAAATAATTTTACATTTAATGAGTTTAAATTTTGTAATCATCAAAAAGGGGGAGATTGTTGATAAAATATAATGCCTAAAAACATTACTAATATTTTTCACATCTTTACGTTTTGATAATCACAAAATATAAAAACGTTCAATGTAAAATTAAACGTAAACAAGTAATTAGTAGTAAATTTTCATTTCGAAAATTATATCACTTCAAGGTATGAATAAATAAATGCTTAATGCATTTTATGATCAAAGGAAATTTTTATTCAACCTCAAACTTTTATAAAATGTTGTAAACATTTTTATAAACATTACAAAACATTTTCTACAATTAAAAGAAATATTTTATTCAAAATAAACATTTTGAAATTCAAATTTTCGGACCTAAAACGGCTAGAAAAGCCCCAGAAAATTCCCCTTACACAAAAGACAAACTAGGGAAGCCCCAGTCTAGGGCGACCCCCTTAAATACACGGCCGGCCCCCTTAAAATTAAGGGGACCGCCCACCTATTTAAGGGGACCAGCCTTAGGTAGACGCTCCCCCAGTTTGTCCTATAAATACTGGACTTTTCCCCATAATTTTCTTACCTTTTGCACTCATTCTTTCTGCTCAAAACAACCCACATATCCTCTCTAAAATCTTTTGATTATTTAATCATAAAGCTTTGTTTCTAAGTGATCCAAGCTCAATTCCTCAAGTGCAAGAGAAGAATACTTTCATCATCAAGTGAAAAAGTATTACACCTTAAGTGTATATTGCAATCTTGTTGCATTCATATCACATATTTGTAAATCAATTGTATATTTCGTATTTGTGTGTAGTAGCTTGATCTTGGCGATCTTTGTAAGTATAATTAGATCGTGGTGATCTTACCAAGTAGTGTTTGATAGTAGTGATATAAGTAGTGTAGTGAAGTGAAGTTGTGAAGAAGTCGTGAACAAGTCATGAAGTTGTGTTGTGATAGATTGGTTCTAGCTAAGATTAGAACTCGACATTTAGATTTGTGTCGTAAATCGGTGTAAGCAACGTTGTGTATGGTTTTCTCCACCATAAGTGAGTTTGTTGACATAATGAAGAAAACTCTCGAGTTAGGTGCTCGGGGAGTGGAGTAGGTCGAAGAGGTGTTTCATAACTGAACCACTATAAATCCTCGTATTATGGTTTGATTGTTCTTACTCTTATCTCTTGTCTTACTTTATCATTTCATATACTTATTGTTCATATTGTGCAAGCATTAAATTCATAAAAAGTTGAATCTAAGTTTTACAAACAAACCTAAACCTTAAAATAAAAAGCGGTAAACTATTCAACCCCCCTTCTATTTTTCCACACCTTACTTATTTAACCGATTTGAATTTCTAAAGTTTTAATTGATGCTCCTTGGTTCCTAATTGCAGCATCTGTCGCAGCTTGGATTTCTTTAATCAGATTGGAATTTTCCTCGTGTCTCTTTGTTGATTCACTCATGAATTTGCTCAGGGTATCTTCCATAGTTTGCCTTCGCTCTTGGTACGAAGGATTTGCATTGTTCCTCTGATAGTACCCTAGAGTTGTTGCTCTATATCCCCCTACTTGAAAAGGTCCACCAAATTGCATGTAGTAATCTTCTTCAAGAGTTTTTCCTTCTTCTTTGAGTGGGCAATCTTTGGTGTAATGGGGTCCTTTGCATTGTTCACATCCTACTTGAGCAACATAAACTTTTTCATTTACCTTTTTGATTTCTCTTCCAAGATTGTTCAGTTGTGCTTGTATTGCTGCTAATCCATCAGAAGTTTCAGTACTTCTGACTCTTGATGTTCCATTATGCCTTTTTTGAAAGTATTCAGCCATTTTTTGGATGGATATTTTTGCGTCAGCGGCAGTTTTTAATGGTATGGCACCTCTTGAATTAAGAATTTATCGAGTTGGAACATCCAATCCATTATAGAACAAGACTACCTCCTACATCTCCGTTAAATAGTGTTGAGGATACTTCATCAATAGCTCTTTAAATTGTTACTAGGCTTGATAGAGGTTTTTGTTAGGCTCTTGTTGAAAGTTGTTGATTTCCTCTATTTTCTTTGCAGTACAAGCAGGTGGGCAATATTTGCTTAGAAACTTAGTCTTCAATTCTTCCTAGGTTGTAATCGAACCAGTTGGTTTGTTTCTTAGCCATCGACTTGCGGCTCCGGTTAGGGACATGGGGAAGGCTCTAAGCATCACTTGGTCTATAGTAATATTAGGAATGTGAAATAAATCCACAATCTCAAGAACTTTCTCAATGTGTTCGTTCGCATCTTCATGATCCGAACCACTGAAGGTGTTAGTACGTAGTTCCTTGAGAAATTGGCCCTTTAGTTCAAAGTTATCTTTGTCTTTAATTTTGGGCCTAGTAACTCCCGATCCATAGTCAGCTCGGGTCTTGCTCATGCACTTCTCCATAGTTTTTGCCATTGTTTCCGCAACTTCTTCCTCCGAGTATTCTTGGTCAGAAAGTAAATTCAAATCAGGCGATCTCCATTCGTCAAGACTTAGTGTCTTGAAGTGTCTCCTAGATGATCGAAATTCTCGTTCAAGTTCTTTGTAAGGTGTGAATAGTTTGTTAGCTAAACTCCTTGTCATGCACTACCTGAAACAAGGGATAAACAATCAGTAGGATGGGCTCTTTTAGGATAGAAAAAAATTTAGCACGGAAATTAGATATGAAAACTTTGGTTCTTCTGTTACAGATGATTGATATGCCGTATCCAATGGAAGTGGATACGCCATATTAATCAGTTGAATCGAATACGTTGTATTGGTTAGAAGGTTGGATACGCCGTATCCAATGGAAGTGGATACGCCGTATTCAGTTATCGACCAGAACAGTGTATTAGCAAAATAATTAAATGCACAAACAATTAAACACAAATATACAAAAATATACAGAATATACAATAATATACACTAATCCAATTAACACTACTCCTAAGGGTTAGATCTAATCTAAAACTAAAACATAAAATAAAAATCAAGATTAGTTTTCACTCCCCAGCAACGGTGCCAAAAACTTAATGTGGGTCATTGTGTGGTGTATATTTAAGATGTTTCAAGTTTTAAATTTATATTTTTCCGACTTAACCAAAAACGCCACTTTAACGGGCAGTGTACCCGGTCGGTGGTAGATTTCGAACACTTGAAGCGAGGTTAAATCTCTCAATTTATTTATATTTTGGTTATCTAATCTATGTTAAATCTATTCTAATTCAAACCTATGCTAAACCTATGTTAGTTCTAAACCTAATTCTAACAGGTAAAAGGGGGTTTTCAGCCTGAGAGACTGGCATAGGTTGGTCGGTGACTATAATCAATTCAAGACATTTTAACCCACGCAAGCTAATTAACTATAGATAAAAGAGCAGTCGAGCCTTATATAAGAAAAATGTATTAACCATTATTAATCCGATTAGAACGTTGGTTTATTTATTTAGTGCAATGATTTCTTCTCTCGAGGTGGCATATCATTCTTAAGACTTAGGCGGGCCGGTCTTCTAGACCTACGACACCATTAATTATGTCATAATTAAAGCATCTGCATAAAGCATCCTTATTTACTGATTATAATCTATCTTAGGGATTATGGCAATGGTGATCTTGTTAAACCCTAGCTCATAGAGATTTTACCCACTTACTGCTTAATGGCAATTTATACACTAGTAGTCCACTTGTCTAACTATCCAATGGAATCAGTACGTTATTTGTTGAATTATCTAGGTTCACCTTCTAGTCAACACGTTCAATAAACCATTGACAATATCCAATTAACTAGTTAAGCCCGAAGCGTATCCTAGACACAGATTTAGAAGGACAATACTTGTGATCCTATGATTCTAGATGTATAAATCACTATATGGAAAGCTATCTCGGACTCTAGATTACTTGGTTTGTATCACTAGATCCAGTTAAATGATAGGTCGCATACGAAAGCACGTAAACAAGTATAAATTGATAAACATAAACAAGCATACAACGATAAATCAAGAAATCGAGATAAACAAATACCAAACATTCAAATCTTCATAATAATGGCTAATACCCGAAGGTATTAGCTTTTAAACGTCATTATAAATACAAGAGCAATTATTTAGCCAAGGTAAACTAACTGAATTAACGAATGATACCAAAAACTGAACGATTACTAAAGCATATGGAATTACACGATGTCTCATATGGAATTGATAACGTTGCTTGACCTCTTCTGGTCTTTTTCTCCTCTAAAAATCGACTTTTGTAGTTTAGGTATCAAGAATATGATTTAGCACACCTAAAACTCATTTTTTGAGTTTTGTATTTATAGGGTCTGGAAGTCAGTTCGATACGGCGTATCCAATGGGTTGGATACAGCGTATTGGGGATTTCTTAGAGTAGGGACCACGTTTGATATCTTCTAGAATATTCACATACTATATCTTGAATACGGCATATTGAGTCTCTCTGTATACGGCTTATTGAGCTTCATTTCTTTGTGGTCTTTGGTGAGTGCAGGCACGGATACGCCGTATCTTCCTTGAGGAATACGGCGTACTGGTCTTCAAAATAGTAATCTTCAAAATATCTTCGTTTAAGCTCAAGAATGCGCGCCTTTTGCTAATATTCACCAAGTCCTCCATAATTACTGCAATTCTCAAATATAAATGATTAAGTAACAAATCTTTGCAATAATTATACAAAATGGGTTAATAACATGGGATAAATGATGCTATAAAATAGACGTTATTTGATGTCATCACGCTCTTTGATTTAATTTTGCTCAACCAAGAATGTCAAAAAATATATATTGGATTATATATTTCGGCAATAATTTTAATGAGTTCCTAGTCATGAGAAGTTTTTTGAAAAATAAATTGGGATTTATATTATATATGTAAATATGTATTTATAATCTTCAAACATGGAGATCAAAGTTGTGTGAAAATCGAGTGTTCGCAAATGTGCAACTCCTATGACTATGGGAAGCACAATAGTTGATTGTCTAGAAAGAAAGTTCCCAAATTTTGATTATGTGCAAAATAGAATCCTAGACACGAGATCGAGAGAGGAGTAATTGAAATTACTTATGATTTTGGCAAATTTTAGTGATTCTTAAGTGAGATGTGATAATTTCAGTTTTGGTAATATGATTACTTCAATGGATATTAAATATTCTAGTCGTTTTGTTCCATCAATCCTAGACCTAGACGCAAGTAATTAAACGACTCTCGTTTAAGAGGTTTAGTTAGAATGTCGGTGATGTTGTCTTCCGACGGAACCTTTTTGATGGTGATATTTCCCTTTTGAACATTACCGCGAAGGAAATGGTGACGAATTTCTATGTGTTTAGTATGCGAGTGTTGAACGGGGGTTTTTGCTTAAATCTATTGCTCCTTTGTTGTCACACATTATAGGCATGTCGTCGAGACGAATGCCATAGTCAACGAGAGCTTATTTCATCCATAGTGCTTGTTGGCATGCCTTTTCGGCACTTACGTATTCAGCTTCGGTAGTGGATATAGCAAAAGTGATTTGCTTCTCTGAAAACCAAGATGTTAAACAACCTCCCATAAACATACAAATACCGCTAGTGCTTTTTCGGTCCACATAGTCTCCCGCATGATCAGAGTTGGCATATACTACGGTTTCTATGTCGGACCCCTTAGGATACCATAATCCCAAGTGCGTAGTGCCTTTAATGTATCGGAAGATACGTTTAACCGTCTTTCAATGGATGAGAGGTCTTTGGGATCCTTCTTGGAAGCCGTGCACAAAGGCAAACACCTAAAACATGATATGGGCCTATCTTGCCGTGTTAAGTAATTAATAAGCTACCTATCATACCTCTTATAATTGGTATATCTCGGACTCACTTTCTTCGTCTTTTTTACGGTAGTTTTCGACGCTTGGTTTTCCGAGACCATACGGAGTTATCATAGGTTTAGAGTCTTCTAATCTAAATTTCTTAAGCATTTATTTTATATATTTTGATTGATTGATTGAACAATATACCATCTTCTAATTGTTTTTAATCCTAAGAAAAAGTTTAGTTCGCCCATCATACTCATTTCAAACTCATCGTGTATGATCTTGGCAAAGTCATCACACAATTCTTGACAAGTTAAGCCGAATATGATGTCTTCGACATATATTTAAACAATTATGAGGTTATAATTTTTCTTTTTAGTAAAAGGAGTATTGTTATTCTACCAATTACCATAGGTAATTTGTCATGTTTTAATATGAAAGGCTTTTAACCTATTGTACCACTTTAGGAGCTTGTTTGAGTCCATAGAGCACTTTCTTAAGTCTATAAACATGATTAGGTTTTGCGAAGTCAATAAATTCCGAAGGTTATGTCACGTAAACCTCCTCATTTATAAAACCATTAAGGAATGCACTCTTCACATCCATTTGAAATAGTTTGAAATCTAGTGCGCATGCATAGGCTAATAAAATTCTTATAGATTCTAATCTAGCTACGGGTGCATAAGTTTTGTCATAATCAATTCCTACTTGTTGATTATAACCTTGGGCGACTAGCCTAGCTTTATTTCTAGACACGACACCATTTTCATCAAGTTTGTTTCTATATACCCATTTATTTCCAATAATAGTCATATTCTTAGGATTTGGGACTAATTCCCAAACATCATTTGCTACAAATTGGTTTAATTCTTCTTGCATAGCAACTACCCAAATTTCATCTTTAAAAGCTTCATTTATATTTTTAGGTTCTATGGTTGAAAGGAAACAAAAGAAATTACTTTTGTCTTGAGCTTGTGATCTAAGAGTTCTTTGATTTAGGTTACCAATAACATTTTCTAGTGGATGACTCTTGGATTCTTTATTATTTATGGTTTCATTACTTTCTAAAGATTTATCTTTGACATTATTGCCTAAGGGTCTTGTTTTATTAACTTCAATAACTTCTTCTTCGACTAAGTCATCATCCTCCAAAGGTAATGTTTTAGGCGGGAGAGGAGTTTCATCGAATGTCACATTTAAGGATTCTTCGTACGACTTTGGGTCGAACATGATGAGATAATCTTTTGTATTAAGAATGAAGAATTTTCTTCCAAATACTTTGAAATAGTTAAGGTTAGGTTTTCTACCTTTTAATAATTCGTATGGGTTTTTTCCTAGAATACGTCTAATTGAAATTCTATTAATTATACAAGTTGATGTATCGACCGTGTTACACCAAAATTTTTGTGGAACAGATTATTCATTTAACGTAGTCCTACTCATTTCTTGTAGAGTACGATTTTTTCTTTCTACTACCCCATTTGATTGTGGAGTACGAGGAGCGGAAAAATTATGAATAGTCCTATTAGAGTCACAATAGTTTTCGAATTGTACTTCATTATCAGATTCCTGACCATCATCCGTTCTTATTGACATAATGGAACATCCTAATTTGTTTTGAATCATTTTACTAAATATTTCAAATTTTTCGAAAGCTTCGGTTTTATTTCCTAAAAATCTAGTCCATGTAAATCGAGAGTAGTCATCTACAATTTACATAGGGTATAACTTTTCCTCCATAACTTCGTATGGCGGAAGGACCGAATAAGTCAATGTGTAATAGTTCTAAGCATCTAGTCGTCGAGACTATATTTTTGGCTTTGTGACTAGCATGAGCTTGCTTTCTAATTTTGCAAGCGTCACAAAAATGTCGATCGAATTTAAACGTAGGTAGATTTCTAACTAACTCCTTAGACGCTAGAGATTGAATTAATTGCATATTTGCATGACCTAATCTCCTATGCTATGAGGTGGAATTTTCATCTAAGGTTGTAAGACATATTTTATCTTCCGGTTTATTTCCTAGTTTCATCACATATAAGCCTTTTTTTCTAATTCCTCTACCTATGACTTTTTTATCTTTAATTATTTCATTATCGTGTTCGGTAAATATTACTTTGCACTTATAATCACATATTTGACCAACACTTAGCAAGTTAAATTTTAGATTATCTATGTGCTCAACATTTTCAATAATGAGGGAGTCATGAGAAATCGTACCTTTGCCTATGATGTTACCACGTAAATTACTTCCAAAAATAATGTTACCTCCGTTGTATGCTTTGGATGTAGAGAATAACTTTCGGTTACCCGTCATGTGTTTTTAGCATCCACTATCTTTAATCCACTTGTCGGGCTCCAAATTAATTCCCAAGCATATCTATTTATGTAACACCCCCAAATTGGGTCACATTGGAATATGGGTTGAGAGTGTTACTTCATAGATCAATAGCACAAGATATATATGAGAACGACCATTTAAAAGTCGTTTAAAACTGATACATTGGATTTAACAAATTATTTGTTACAAAATCCTGAAGCTTCACTTGTTCGTTGTTCAAAATACAAAAATTCTAGTCCATAACAAATATTTCCCCAAAATGTAATGAAACCAAATCTTTAATGCATATGACTTACAAAATAACGACCACGAATGCATCCCTTGTCTTGTACCTCATTGATCTCTTGAGAAAACTTGCTTTTAGACGTCAACAATAATGTTGGTGAATTCATAGGTTTGTAAAATGTATAATATAGGACCACAAGATTTTCCAAGTGTATGATAATGCAACAGATGCAAACATCACAAAAATGTAATTACGTTTCCCTAAGCTCATGACACTGAAGCTCGACATAAATGAATTGCAAAATAAATTGCCAACATTGCCCGTGATGATGTTCTAACCCGCAACATCCTAAATCTGACACGGTATACGTTTGTTTGTCCAGTGATAGCTAATCACCCAAACAGGGATGTCAATCCCAAATAGATCTATTCATAACATTCGCGCTCGCATAGTAATTGACAGTTCATGATTGTGGGCTCAGATGGTTATCGCTACTTAGGCAAACACGTAATCATAATGTAAAAATGAAAATTTGTGTCCGATTGTAAAATCATGCATGTTTCTCACCCTAAAAATTGTAAATCATTATGAATGTAAAACGTGGGGCTATGAACTCACCTTGAGTGAGTGAATCGATAATGTAAATCACAAACTGAAAATGTGTCACGAATACGCCCGAATGCAACCTAATTAATTATAGGTCGTATGAGTACTAAGTACTTGGAATAAGTAATACCATATATAATTCTATATAGCTACATCACCATCTAATTGTATTTTTGAAATAATATTTATAAAGTAAAAACGTTTATAAATATTTCTTTAGTAAGAATGGCGTAACTTTCTCATTTTAAGTCCGTTTTGTACGCTTTTTACCTCCACGAATTTGTATTAAGAAGAGTTATCAAAATATTACATTTTTGTATTTTCAAGTCCTCTGGTGAACAGTACTTTTTACTGTTCAGACACTTTTATAAATTTAATTATCGTAATCTGTTTAAAAAAGTGTATCTTTTCGTTTTTAACTCGATTTTGTCGATTCTTTCGGAGCACGTCTTCGTATAATTTAAAGTTCTATTCTAACCTAAAGTAATTTTCAAATGTATCTGTTGTGAAAAAAACTTATTTCTTATAAAATTACTCTTTTTTAAAAGTATTTTATTATCGTTAAACATAAAAAATCATAACTCCTTCGTTTATTGATCGAATAATTATGATTATTAAGTTTGGAATTCTAAAAAATATGTATTTCTATCTGAAAATATTATGTATTTTTATCATAATTGCAAATAGTAAGTTTTTATAAAATTGTTTTTATAAAAGCTTTTATTATTATAAAACTTTCAAATGATGTATCTTCTTCGTTATGGCTCGGATTTTTGAGTTCTCTATATGCCTACGATCGTCATGACATGTAGTATTTTATACAATCATAAAATAAATACCTTATTTTCATGATTAAAACAGTAGGTTTTGATCTTTTAGTTAAAATGTTTTTAAATCTTGCTTTTATAACTTTTTAGCTTAGATAATTTGCTACAAGTCCTCTACAACACATTATATCACATGTCTCATATATGTTAGGTTCTTTAGTCCATCATTTGTCCAAGAAATGTCCATGATAACAAGTCCTCACATCAATTTTACGTATAAACTTATTAAGTAAACTTTTAAGTAACTAGTTTATATATACTTTTTATAAATAAACCGACACTTATATAATTCTTATACTTCCATTACAACATGTATCTTATTATATAGGCTTTACTATTTTGCGAATATCCTAGAAAAACTCCTTTGTAAGACTTTAGGTCGAACTTGGTGAGATAATCTTTTATATTAAGGATGAAACATTTGCTTCCAAATACTTTGAAGTAGTTAAGATTTAGTTTCCTACCTTTTAATAATTCATATGGGGTTTTTCCTAGAATACGTCTAATTGAAATTCTATTGATTATATAAGTTGATGTGTCGACCGCGTTACACCAAACTTTTTGTGGAACGGATTGTTCATTTAACATAGTCCTACTCATTTCTTGTAGGGTATGATTCTTTCTTTCTACTACCCTATTTGATATCGGAGTACAAGGAGCGAAAAAATTGTGAGTAATCCCATTAGAGTCACAATAGTTTTCGAATTGTACTTCATTATCAAATTCCCGACCATGATCCGTTCTAATTAACACTATGGAACATCCTAATTTGTTTTGAATCATTTTACTAAATATTTTAAATTTTTCGAAGGCTTCGGTTTTATTTCCTAGAAATCTAGTCCAAGTAAATCGAGAATAGTCATCTAGAATTACTAAGGTGTAATGATTTCCTCCATAACTCCATATGGCGGAAGGGCCGAATAATTCCATGTGTAATAGTTCTAAGCATCTAGTCGTCGAGACTATATTTTTGGCTTTGTGACTAGCATGAGCTTGCTTTATAATTTTGCAAGCGTTACAAAAATATCGGTTGAATTTAAGCTTAGGTAGATTTCTAACTAACTCCTTAGATACTAGAGATTGAATTAATTGCATGTTTATGTGACCTGATCTCCTATGCCTTAAGGTGGAATTTTCATCTAAGGTTGCAAGACATATTTTATCTTTCGGCTTATTTCCTAGTTTCATCACATCTAAACCTCTTTTTCTAATTCATCTACCTATGAATTTTTGTCTTTAATTATTTCGCTATCATGTTCGGTAAATATTACTTTGCACTTATTATCACATATTCGACCAACACTTAGCAAGTTAAATTTTAGATTATCTACGTGCTCAACATTTTTAATAATGAGGGAGTCATGAGAAATCGTACCTTTGCCTATGAAGTTACCACGTAAATTACTTCCAAAAATAACGTTACCTTCGTTTGTATGTAGAGAATAGCTTTCGGTTACCCGTCATGTGTTTGGAGCATTCACTATCTTTAATCCACTCGTCGGGCTCCAAATTAATTCCCAAGCATATCTATTTCAATAACATAATAATTCAAACATTTGGTCCCCAATATCTCATGGGTCTGAAATTGTTAGTACCGTAAATCCTTTGCATATGTTGCATTTGATTTGGATGCATAAAAGGTGGACAACTTCCCTATGGAGCATAGTTTAGTTGTTGGGAATTATTTCACATTGTGGGAGATGTATTGGAGTAGTTTTGTCTATTTTGATTTCTCTTAGATTGTGATGTTTTTGGCCGAGGACGAGAACTATTATTTCTTTTTGGTGGTGGAGTTTTTGACCTTACTTCGGGTTTGGTAAATCCAACTCCGGGTTTTAAAGATGGTTTATAAAAACTTTTTACTTCATCGTCACTTGGGGAACTTTAATATTGTTTACAAATATATATTTGGGTTTCGAACTTGAATTTAATTCGACGGATTTTTTTTAGTAGACTTGGGTTCAAGTTCTTGTGATTTTACAAAATTTATTTATTTAGTTACACTTGTTGATGCTTCGGCCGAATTAAATCCTAGACCCGATTTGTCTCCGGGTGGTTTTTGAAAACTTAGCATTTTCTTAAGCGAGTGAGTGCTTTTGTTAAATTGATCAAGTTTAGCTATTTCCTCCTTAAGTTTTTCGTTTTCATTTTTAAAATTTTGACATGTTTTACATCCAAGATTAACTACTTTGTTTTAGCTCCAGAAGTGGGTTTTACTCCTGTAGACATAGGCACACACACGTTAGTTTGCTTGTTAGGATGCACTACAGGTTTTTGAGTTGGTTTGAGTGAAGGTCTGGGGGGTTCACTAAAAGTTACTTGCCTCTTCTTAGGTAACGG